>QFDD01003403.1:0-21479 GCA_006871305.1 Vachellia collinsii | reverse complement strand
CACTTCCATCAAAAAAACACTTTATTGGAAAAGTATTTTTCTGAAAAAGCACTTTTTTTAAAATCAATTTCTTGAAAAAACACTTTTTGGAAAAGCCCATTTGTTAAAAGCACTTTTTCAAAAATCACTTTCTAGAAAAATTACTTTCTGAAAAAAGCACTTCCATAGAAAAGCACTTTATTGGAAAAGCTCATTTTTTTAAAAACACTTTTTTCGAAAATCACTGTTTTAAAAAAGCACTTTCTTGAAAAAGCAATTCCATACAAAAGCACTTTATTGGACAAGTACTTTTCTGAAAAAGCATTTTTTTTAAAATCAATTTCTTGAAAAAACACTTTCTGGAAAAGCACTTTCTTTCGGAAAATCATTTCTTGGAAAAACACTTTTTCAAAAATCACTTTCCTTAAAAGCACTTTCTTAAAAAAGTACTTCCTGAAAAAAGCACTTTCCTAAAAAAGTACTTTATTGAAAAAGTACTTTGTGTTAAAAGCACTTTACTGGAAAAGTACTTTTCTGAAAAAACACTTTTTTGTAAAACCACTTTTTTTAAAATCACTTTCTTGAAAAAGTACTTTCTAAAAAGCACTTTCTAAAAAGCACTTTCTAAAAAGCACTTTCTAAAAAAGCACTTTATTAGAAAAGCATTTTTTGAAAAGGCCCGTTTTTGAAAAACTTTACGGAAAAATACTTTATAAAAAAAACATATTCATGAAAAGTTCAATCATTTTTTGGAAAAGAATTTTTTGAAAAAACCTTTTTTGAAAAGCACTTTCTTAAAAATTACTTTTTTGAAAATCACTTTCTTTCAAAGTACTTTTTAAAAAAGCACTAAAAGCACCTTTTAAAAAAATCACTTTTTTGAAAAAGTATTTTCTAAGGAGCACTTGCTGAATACCAACCTCTTCTTTCTCATTACAGACAGAGGTTGTTTATCTAAGTTTTAAGTTGCACATAAGGTCGCTTATGAGTTCTAATTAAGATGTAAAAATCATAGGAATATTACTCTTCATAATTTGTGGTGATAATATTATCTTCATTTAGTATATTGTTATATTACAATCCTTATCCCTCCATAACCTTAACATCATTAGTGTGCATGAAAAATGGTGAAGATAAGCTAATGCTTCTTAGTGCATGTTTGGCAAGTGCACAAAACCTTGGTTTTGAAGGAAAACCAAGGTTTTAAAAAAGCTGTTGACAAACATGTTTCGAAAATGCAGAATAGCTTCTGGGTCCAAAACCATGGTTTCAGAAGTGATAGACAAACATACTCTTTTTCTTCAGAATAGCTTTTAACTCTTAAAACCATGGTTTGGGGGTGGAAACCATGGTTTTCCAAAATGCTATTCTTTCCAGCTTTTTCAGAAGCTATTCTCCAGAATCTATTCTCCAAAAGCTATTTTACGCAATCCGAGACAGAATCTATTCTCCACAGCATTTACCAAACATGCTCTTAGACAAGTACAGCTTTCCAATAAAGATATACATGTTCCAAAGAGCCAATACATGTTAATTATGTCAAAATTACAAATTTTATTGCAAATATTTCCCTAAACTAATACTGCTCAAATTAGATTATTCAATTCTAAATGAATATTTTTAAAGGGTTACAATATATAAATTTAATATTTCTACTTGTTTTGGGGTGTATATGTTAGCAAACCTTTGTCCAACATCTGAGATAATTTGCTAAGAGCATGATAGTTGATAGATATAAACTTAAAATCATTTTTTGTGATAAAAGAAATCTCATTTACATTAACTAAAAGTATGGACGACCCCAATTTAACTTCACAATCTAGATGACCCGGTTCCTTCATATTTGATGAGCGTATTTTGCTGCATCAATATTCCATTTGAGTGCTGAAATTGAAATATGGAAAAGTGCAGTAAGGGGAATGAATGAATACCAAACAAAAAAAAAAAACTAAAAGAAACGGCAAAAGCAAAGAAAAAAATAATAGAAAAACCAAAACAAATAGTAAAAAGAGAGAAGAAAAAAAGGGAAAGAAAATGATTGTGGAGGAATATTTGATGCCATTGTACTGTTATGCTCTTAAATATCCAGCGGTGCATGCTACTCGTCTTACTCTCATTCACTTCAATTTTCATTACAATAATTCATATAATGAAAGCTCAGGGACATGAGCAAAATTATCCTCATCCTTGGTGACATGAGCATAATTTTTTTTTAAGAAATTTTATGAATCCCAAACATGCAGGAGCTTTCTACCAAGTAAAATCCACACGGAAATACTGATATTCAAGAAGCTAAACTAAATGCAGATACAAGTCTATCCAACCCAACATTTGGCACAGCCCAAGCCTTTAGAAATTTGAAAATATGAAAAAAGGATAAAAAGTCTACAAATGAAAATCCAGAACATATTCAATTGTGAAAATAGAATGCTTTGTGGATGGAAGGAAATCTTGAGCTTTTTGCAGGTCTAGACTCAAAATGTAAAATTTATGATATCAAAATCTGAAGTTGACACATGAAGAAAGAATATGGCATCTGCTACTGCAATATTAAAGGGACCTACCGCTGTATATGTTCCATAAGTAACACTTCAAGAAGTCAACACATACCATGCAATCCTCAACAGACAGTTTTGATCAACACATTGTGAAGGATGGCAGTGAGGTATAGTTGACATCTTCCTCTCTAGCGTTGAAAGTAGAGAGTGCAATGGAAGAGAATCAATAACTTTCTTTAAGGCAAAGATAAGATCAATAACAAAGAAAATGAACCTTGCTTGGAAAGTGGCAAACACCAAGCACCAAGCTAAATTTACCAACAACTTGTCGGAAGATGGCAAAACTGTAAGATGAGAAAAGAAGAAATTCTAATATGTCCTACAACATGATAAATCTTCTTCTGCAATGCGTTGGGAAGGGAATGCTAGCTTTTTAAAAGAGGCTGCCACATTCAATATCAAAGTAGTATACCTACAGTAAGTTATTGCCCAAATGACACTATTTTAGTAATAAATTATACAATGAACTTACCAACAGAAAAGGATAATTGCTGTAAAGCCTCAATATTAAGGTTTGTGGATTCAATGTCACTTGTAAAAATAAAATATATTAGTCCCACATGATGAATTGATGTAGATAACATGGATAAAAAAAGACACATCTCTGCTTTACAAAAATCTGACCTTCAGTGCCTCCAAGCTCAATCACACAAACATCTGTTGGCCCCTTCTTCTCATCCATAGGAATCACAGCAACTGATTCAATCCAATCTTTTATGACATATGTGATGTGTGGTACTACCTGTGTCAACATCCCCAAAATCTCATATGTAAGCAACACAAATTGATAGTATTAGAACCACAATTTAATAATATTTCATTTAATATGAGAGGTTTGTGAAAATCATGGAATAATAAAATGTAATCTTCCATGGTTTACATTTATGTCTCATCCCTCTGTACCATTTATGAAATCAGACGATCCAAATTGCATATCCATGTGACAATTTTTGTAAGATTTTTAGCTAGATGTTTTATTCCAGATGCTGCACCAAGAGATCATCATGCCCCTACATGCTAATGCTGGCTTCAGCATTTTCCACAGACCATATGGCGCAGAATCATTACCCCAATCCTCCATCTCGTAGTTACTTTGCTAGCAGAAGAAAAATAATAGAATATTATAACTCAAATGCATGAATAAAATGGAAAAAAAAATAGTCACCAACTACGCTTGCTAAACTTGCCATGGAGGAATAGTCTATAATCTACCCAACACACACCATAGCAACATCTAGAGGAAAATAGAGAAAAGAATAAGTAGGGCATACCTGTAAACTCACGTTAGCGGTGACTAGCCTAAACATAGTACAATGAAAATACCAAAAAAAATCAACTAATGAACATTATCGTAGATGTTTTCCACTAGATAAGAATCAGATAACAGCCAATCATGGAACAGACCTCAACAAATATAGAAGCTATTATACCAGCTTGCCTACATAGCACCTACAATGCACTTCCCATCCCAAGCAGCGATTCAATTTCTGTTCACTTCACTTCGATCAATCAAGCAAAAATCATTCACGATACAAACTTAGGAAGGAATTAGGAACAGAGTTTACCTTGATGCCAAAGGAGAAGCCAGCAATAATGGATTTTTCCACGAAGACGACGATGAGGTCGAAGATGTCGATATGACTGGTGAATACAAACTACACTCTTTCTCTGCAATAGAATAACAAATAGAAAGTGATTAAACTACAAGAAGTTGCCGAGCAGATCGAAGCCAAAATAAAAAAATAGAAGTCCTACAACTTACATCGGTGGATTAACGAAGCAGAAAATAGCAAGGGGGAGAGAGAAGCCATCTTATACCTGTACGTAGAAGGAGGTAATCCATGAAGAGGATTCGGTGGTGGTGCATATCTCTAGCGTAACCTCGACCTCCCAAATGCTTCCTTTGCTTTCCGATACAACCACCGCCAGCGCTCAAATGCCCTCTCCTCTTTCTGATCTTCATGATCTTCACCAAGAAGAACATTTGAAATGAGAGAGGAGGGGGGAGCCTTTGGAATATGATGGGACATCTTTTAACAAAAGTAGGTTTTGGGCAGTGTGAAAGATGGCGATGGAAATTTGTGGAGGGGATTTTGAAATTTGAAAAGCTTTTTTTTATGAACAATAACTTTGGTGGAAGAGTTTTTAAGTATATAGTTGATAGTTGATTATATTATATTACCAAATCAATTTATTTTAAAAAAATTATAAACATAAATATTTTAAGTAATATATTTAGTTTTATTAATTAACATGTCAAATAAATGTCAATTACCTATATTATTTATTTATTTATGGGAAAATTAAAATAAAGGACCAAGAGAAAATAATATTTATTATAAAGGACCATTAAAATAGTAATTATTTAGAAGGATCAAACTTTAAAATAGAAATTTAAAATCACTAATTTGTCTATAACTAAACATTTTACGTTATTTACTACATTTAAAATCAAGAAATAATTAAAATTAAAGCTAAAACTACCCATAAATCACATTAATATGATTGTATCTTTTTTTGTTAATTTTCATTTTTCACCAATTTTTTTATTCATATGATCAATATGTCATTTAATTAATTAGTTTAACTTCAAACTATTTAATTTATATTATCAATACTAATATGAATTAATTTTTTTTTATAAAAATAAAAAATGAATTTATTTTATATCTTTTCATAATATGATATATTATCAAGATATTTTTATTTTATTAATGTTACATGCATTTTTTAAATCATATAAATTTCTTCTAAATTAAAAATTAAATAATATAAACTTTCTTTGAATTATTTTAAACTGAGTAAATTTTAATTTTTATTCACTAGACTTATATAACTTTTATTAAATGTATATATTAAATTATAAAAAATATTAATTTTTATTAATATTATATAATTTTTATTTTTATTTAATGTTTATGTTAATTTTTAAAATATATAATTTTGAAAAAATTGAACAAAGTGCAATTTTTTTTCAGTAAAAATTGAAAAATATTATGTTTAATTTAGTAAAATTTAAGATTTTGTATTATTTTTAAAAATACAGTGTGAGAAGGAATGTAGAAGGGAAAATAGAACTTGTAGCTAAGGACAGTTTAATATTTTTAATTTTATATTTTTACTTGTAATCCTTCTAAATAATTATAATTTTTATAACCCTTCATAATAAATATTATTTATTTTAGGTTCTTTACTCTAATTCTTTATTTATTTATTTATTTGATTTTGAGCGGATCCAACCTAGGAAGGAGTCGACGTCGTTTAGCGATTAACACCGTCGTTGCCTTGACCCAAACCATCATTGCCCTTCAGCGGCTTTCACGGATCCAAGTAACCGGGACCTTTTCGCACTCTCCTCCACTCGGGCTCGGATCCGCCGCGTTTCTCACCGGAAGGAAAACGCCGGCGGTTATGTCCTCTCACCAAGGTGCTCACTTATCACTTTCTTTCAGTTTCACGTATTTTCCTTCTCATTCCTTTTCTATTCAATCTTTCATTTTGTTTAAGTTTCATTTCAATCTTTCATCCACTCTTGGATGTTAGAAGAAAACTGGAACAAGGGGATAGATAAAAGAGTGATGTTTTAATCCAGCTTCATTTGTTTTCTTATGTGTAAAATCAGTTAATGTAACTAATTGGGCATTATAGGCTGCAATTTGTATCTAGTTCAAGGATTTGTTAGAATCCAGCTTCATTTCAATAATGTCTTTTGCCCCTTTTTCTGTGAGACCTTTGAAGCGATAGCTTATGCTCTTGCTAATTTTAATTATCGAGTAATATTGTGTGATCTCCAGGTTCTATGGACAATTTGAAGTTTTCATGGCCTTAAGCTTGCTTCCATCTTTTGAACCCCCCATTATTAGCAAGAGCAAGCTCTAGGGCTATTGATTTGAAAAGAAGAAACAAAGTAAATGCTTGGAGCCAGAAGTCCAGGTGAAGAATGTGAAAGATGACGATGAGGTTCCCCAAGCGTTACCTGATTGTTATTTTGACCTTTATCTGCACATCTGTTTGTTATATAGAACGAGTTGGCTTTTCAATTGCATATACTATAGCTGCTGATGCTGCCCAAGTGAATCAGTCGAGCAAGGGGGCAATACTTTCCACATTCTATTATGGATATGCCTGTTCACAAGTGCCTGGAGGATGGGCAGCTCAGAAAGTGGGGGGTTGGAAGATCCTGCTTCTTTCATTTGTATTGTGGTCAGCAACTTGTGCATTGGTTCCACTGGATCCTAATAGAGTTTTAGTATTGGTGATAGCACGATTGCTTGTTGGTGTAGCACAAGGTTTCATATTTCCCTCTATTCACACGGTTCTTGCGCAGTGGGTTCCTCCTCATGAAAGATCTCGGTCTGTTTCCCTCACAACATCTGGCATGTACCTAGGTGCTGCACTAGGAATGCTTTTTCTTCCTAGTCTAGTGAAGTTTAGAGGTCCTCAATCTGTATTCGTGGCTGAGGCAATACTGGGTGCGTCATGGTCGCTACTTTGGTTCAAATATGCCAGTGATCCACCCCGACCTGAGCATCCAAAAGCAACTGGGGAATCCTTGTTGCCTATTAAAGGAAGCCAGAGAAATAAAGTTGAACATGGAAGAGTTTTGGCTAAAACAACAAAAATTCCTTGGATGCAAATTCTAACCTGCTTGCCAGTCTGGGCAATTGTTGTCAACAATTTCACTTTTCATTATGGTTTATATGTGTTGATGAATTGGCTGCCAACATACTTTGAATTGGGCCTTCAACTTAGCCTTCAAGATATGGGTTCTTCTAAAATGATGCCCTATCTGAACATGTTCATATTCTCAAACATAGGTGGCGTTGTAGCTGATTATTTAATCACCAAGAGAATAATGTCTGTGACTAGAACCCGGAAATTCTTGAACACGATAGGATTTCTTATTGCTTCTCTTGCTTTAATGGTAATCCCCATTTTCAGAACTTCAGGTGGTGCTGTCTTCTGTTCTTCTGTTGCTCTTGGTTTCTTGGCGCTAGGCAGAGCTGGGTTTGCAGTGAACCACATGGATATTGCTCCAAGATATGCTGGAATAGTGATGGGGGTTTCTAACACTGCAGGTACATTAGCTGGCATAGTTGGAGTTGGCCTTACGGGCAAGCTTCTTGAAGCTGCTAAAACTGCTAATTCAGATCTTACTAATCCTGAAAGCTGGAGAGCAGTGTTCTTCATTCCAGGCATACTATGCATTTTGAGCTCTTTAATATTCTTGCAATTTTCAACTGGAGAGAGAATTTTTGACTGAGGTAGGCATGCTGATTGATGGTAGCGCGGCTCGTTGGCCATGTTATTTTTTTCTGGAGATTTGATTGTTTTTTATGTCTCCAAATTATATCATTCTTGGATAGGAGAGATCATATTCGTGTACCAAATTTCATAGCTCTAGCCCCTTAGCAATATGGATAATGTTATGTTGTTTTTGGATGTGGAATTTTTTGTTTGTCTTAGTCCAACTTGTACCATTCCTGGATATGGTAAATGTATAATCTTATTGGAAATTCAGGAAACTCAATTCCATAGCCATAGCTATCAAAAAATAATATTGGGGCAGAGCTTGTAAGTGCTATAGTTAGTATTGTGATCACTCTTCAGAATATACTGTTTTCTGATTTATGAGAAATTGTGTTCATTATCATTCTTGCTTTCGTGTTATTTAAAATCTCCTTGCTGAGTTAATTTCAGAATTTTCTTCGTTCCATTGTCGTGGCGTTGGTGTGAAGTTGCTCTAAAGCAAGGAAATTCTATAGCTAGGGGTTTTTTCAGGAAAAAATTACAACATATAGTCTTAGAAAAAATTAATGATAAGAAGTTGAAAATCGTGATTGTTTTTTAAAAATTAAAATTATATTGGATTTTAAGAAACTTGTTTGTTGTTATTAGGTAATAAGTATGGTTTTCTCATCTAATTTTTTTAAGGATGGTAGTATCATTAAATTCATTATGTTAAGTTTTCCAATCACATATGAAAATATTTCCTATTTTTAACATGTATTTATATTTAAATGATAATATTTAAAAATAGGATATTTAATGATTGAAAAACTTAATATAATAGATATAATGAATTTGAACAAAATATTGTTTTTAAAATTGTTTAAGTCAACATGGTGTATCAATTTGCACACTGGTGGTTGTTATATTATCAACTTGGTATGATACTCTACATTTTTTAGATAAAAAATAAAAATGGAAATAAATTTGTATTTTTTTTCTCCTTTGATAATGTGGCCACATAATTAGTTTTTTAAGGGAGAAAAAAAAGAATGTGAAAAAAATATTTTAAAATGCAATTTTCTTGATTTAAATTTATTTTTTAAAATTTTTTCCCTTTTGTAACATGTAAAACTGAATTCATTCCTTAAAGGCCAAGGTACACATAAAAGGGACAACTATCGTAACTTCCTTCATCAACCTCTTCCTTCTGTGAAGATGAAAAATGTGATAGTTGATCAACAATATAAAAATTTCTTTCTATCCTATGAGACATTTTTGCCAACTGGTCAATAAGAAACTAATAACTATATCTTTCCTATGAACATGAATAAATTTGATCTTTCAATCTCTGTTGATTTGTAATCGAACCTCATCTACAACATCTATAAAAGGGTAATCAAAATCATAACCTCTAGTGGCAAGATTGATTGCCTCGATATATGAGACATTTTTTTGCCTTTCAATAATCAAACTATTGTTCTCTTAGGATGGAGAAGGATTCTTGTACTCACCAAAAAAAAAAATCTTTCAAAAATTCGGAAAAATAAAAATTCAAAATATATTGGGAAAGAAAATTTCTTCTGGGATAAAAAGATAAGTATGATATAGTATGGGAAGGAAAATGCTAATAGCTTGTTTGGATTAGCTTTTGGAAAGTGTTTGAACGCAATCCGAGATAATTATATGAGAGGAGTTTTGTTTCGATTTGTATGAAAGTGTTTCTAGAAGTTTGACAAACAAGTTTGAGAATGGCTTTTTAGGAGGTGTAATACATTCCAAAGCCCAAAATACATTCTAGATCAATGAGTATCGTTTGACAACACATTTTGACAAAAAATCATTTTGCCCCCAAAATGTATTCCAGAGTCTAATCCCCTGCTTGTATGAAAAGAAAATGAGGGAGAAGAGAAAATTGAGAGAGAAAATGAGGGGAGAAATGAATTTCCCCTGCTTGGATGTGAAGGAAAAAATGGGAGGAAGGAAAAGTTGAAGAGAAAATAAAGCGTATGTTCCATCACATTTTCTCTCCAACTTTTCTCTCCACACATGGAGAGAAAATGGAGAGAAAACTATTTTCTCTTATTTATCTACATGCTATTTATTACTTTTTCATTTTAAACAATTAAATTTAATATCTAACTTTTATAGAATTCTGATTATAATTTTTTTAAGGATAATCTTTAAAATATATTCTAATATCTAATTTATTTTTTTAATTGCTTAGTAAAACCCCATAACCTAAAAAGTATATGATATATTTTTATGTAAATTATTTTGTTTTAAAATATAATAACATGAAAATATATCTTTAATAAATAATTTGATTTTAAATTATTCAATGAAATTAATGTTAATATAATTTTTTATTATCATATTTAATTTGTTATTATATTTGATATATTTTAAAAATACTTTATTTATTCAACTATTTATTAAAAGATTTTCATCTAAAGATATTTTAGTCATTTAACTATTTGTCAATTTTGCTTTCTGTCTGTTTTCTCTTGTTCATCCAATCAATATAAGTGATAATATTGTCTCTCCACTTTTCTCTTCTCCCCATTTTCTCTCCTCTTAACTTTTCTTCCAATCCTAGCGGAGCATAAAAGTCAGAAGGAGAAAAAAGCTCTTTCTGATTAGAATGCATTTCAGATCGCGATTTAAATATTTAAAATCGTAATATTCATTACTCTAGATTACGACCTAGAATTGAAACTTTCAAATCACGACATAAAATATTCTAACTATTTTTTATCATTTTGTGTTTTCTCTAATTTTATTCCAATATAAAATAAAAAATATATATGCATATATATATATATGTATTATTTAATTAGATTCTTTTTTTTAAATCGCTTTCTATTAAAAATCACTTTTAAAACGTTTATTCATATAAGTTTTTATTTTTTAAAATACATTCTAATTAAAAATCATTTTGCAAAATGTAATCTGAACAAAAGTTACTCCCCAAATGGTCTTACTAACATTTTTCCCTACCTAAGGCCTATTTGATTGGGGGAAGGGAATGGAAAATAAACCTCTCCCCTCATTTGATTCAAAATTTTGAAAGGAAGGGATCACAATTTATCCTCTCATTACCTTCCCTCTCTTTATTTTGATTCCTCTAAACTGAGATTTTTTTTGGAGGGAGGCAAAAAAAATTGTGACTAATTTATTTGCATCAAATTTGTTATATTCCCTTCCATGCCCTTTGTTAGAAAGTAAAAACGCTTGATGCTTGCAAGGCTCCCTGCACCACCCAGTTCCGTCTCTTCTCAGCAAGAAGCCTCGCCCCTCGCCGTCATATTCCCAAACCCAGCTTCGCTATCGGTTCTCCAGCCAGTGCCGTGAGCCCCACACTCAACAATGACCTCACTCGTCGTTGCCCCATCAGTTGCGACCTCCGCCATCAACCTCGGCCTCTGAACAACTCATCCGCAGCCACGATTCTGTCTTCACTATCTCGCCGGCGCTATTGCTGCTCTTCCTCATTGGCATTTCTCTTTTGCGCTGTTCTTTTGCTACTTGCTTGAAATTTTATTCCCCAGTAAGCTTTCTTCATCTGCTTAGAGCATCGATTTGATCTGATTTTTTATTATCCTCTGAAATTTTATTCCCCAGTAAGCTCTTCCTCATCGGCATTTCTCTTTTGCTGGTGTTTTTTTTCCTTTCCCTACATTTTCTGGTGCCTTTTTCCTGATTTTGTGCTGTGTCTCTGTTGGTTTGGTGTGGGAGTTGTATTCTGATGATGTCATCGGGGCTTGGTGGTTTTGATTTTTTTGCTGTTGTAGCAAGAGGACTTTTAATCGTGTTTTAGATTGATTCTGGTGGAAAAATTTTTGGGTACAAAGCTGTTTGAAGTTCTTGATTTTAGATGGAAAAAATCGTGTTTTAGATTGACATTTCACAAATAAAAGAAAATGGGATAATATTGGAATAAATTTAAAGCTTTTAACTATGGCCACCCAGTTTTGATTTGCACAATCCAAATTGGGTGTTCTTCGAGACTGAACCCCATTTCTCATGCTTAGTTCTGTACTGCCCATAAGTCAAAATTGGTGTAAAATTGGATACCCAGTACAATTAGTCAGTTACCCATATGGATTAAGAAAGAATTGCTATAGTTGGAACACAGTATTTTTCATATTCCTGAAGCTTTAGCTCAATACAGATAATCTATATACATTAACACTACTTTTGTTTATCCACTTCCTAAATGACAAATCAAAGAAACAGTCAAGCCTTGTTCTCAGATCCTTTCTTTCTGATTATAGTAAGATTTTGCAAAGATAATGAAAAAAGATAATTCCCATTACACTAAGCCCAGCAAGTAACCAATAAAAGTAATCAAGATGTGCCTGGTTGAGATTATTAGCTAACCAGCTGCTACCTTGTCCACCTTTACCTGATACTTCTATCACATAGATCAGAATGCTGCTTAAAATGCTTCCCATACCAAAGATGCTCAAGTAGAGAGCAAGACCCATGCTTCTTAGTTCAGTTGGGACCTGGTCATAAATAAGTTCCTTGATTTATGTTACTACTGATTTATATCATATAAAATTTCACCACTGATTTATTGATTTACATTTTTCGCTTATTTTTTTAGATGGAATTGGAAAATTAATACTTTCTTCTAGTGTGGTGGCTTGAATTGCATCAAAGAGCAATAGCTTTGTTTATGTGTGTTTTGGCACATGTATATGCCAATGAGATTTATCCTAAAAAATAAGTTATAGTTTGAGTGGCAAGAGAGAGAGGGTGTGTGAAGAAATAATGAGTAGAATAAGTAGTTGTCTATCTAGTAAAAATATCGTTAGGATAATAATATGTTTTGTCACATGGTATTTGAGCATGAATGGATTACTAGTTGGTATGAATACTACTTTTCATGTACACAATATTATCATTACTTTGTCACAAAAATATAGCTTTCAATATTATTGACTTTTGCATATTATCTTTATATTGAAAATTGGAGAGTTATCAATGAGATGAGAGTGGGTTTTGATAAATTATGTAATTTAAAATAAGATGTAAATTAATGTGTAGCATAGAAGTTTAAAAAAAATATGATTTAACATATAAGGACATAATGGTAAATTAATCATTACCTCCCCTCCCTTGCTTTTTTGAATCAATCACAAAACTCATTCCTTCCCTTCACCTCCCCTTCAACATAATCAAACAAGGTAACACTATACCCTTTAATCCTTTTCCCTCCCCTCCCATCCATCCCTTCCCATTCCCCCCATCAAACCAAACATAGCCTTTGTTAAGGAGAAAAGTGAGAGAGAAAACTCAAAGGAAAAACAGGACAAATTAATTTATAAGTCTTTTTATTTAATTTTTAATTGAGTCTTTGTAATTTTTTATCATATACTTATAATTTTACATGCTTATACTTAAGTTTCTATAATTTTGTATTAAAACATAATTTTACCAGATTTTTACTTAATCAGATTTTCATAATCAAACTTTTTATTAGTGCAATTTTTTCACCACAGGGTAATATTTTAGATATTAAATATCTTAAAAATAAAAAAAACACAGCAGAGTACCCAATAAGGGTGAATAAGAAGGGTTTAATGGTTGTTTAGATTAGTGGTACAACCTACTTTTTGAACGTTATCAAATAAATATATGAAAAGAGTCCTTTTTTTACTTTCATGAACTTGTTTTTGTTTGACTAATCCAAACAGGGCCTTAAACGCTAGTAGTTCTAGCATTTAACCCCGTCCTCACAGCCTTCGAGCCCATACAATGCCTTCAGACTTCAAGTGCAGAGGTTAGGGCTGGTACGAGAAGGGAAGTCTGGTCAACTGGGAACAGGAGGCCACTTCTTAAAGCAGGAGGGAGTTTGAACATAAAAGCCCACCGGAAAAAGAGGGAGCTCAAAGCAGACAGCGAGATTGTGACAGAGAGCCTGAAAGAACGGCACTTTTATTATAAAGCTTATATAGGGCTCTTTTTCCATTTTTTTTAGCTGGTCACAACTTTTGCATTTGGAAAGTGGAAAGGACCTCTTTCCTGTGGACTTGCAGTGAGTGAAGGAAGAGGACTCTTCCTTCAGTCCTTGATTCATAGAGGTGACCTTTCAACATTTTCTGTAACCCCTTGTGTTCTAAACATTATTTGCTTTTATGGGTTCCTTAACTTGCTGAGTGATTGCAATATTTAAGTTTCTTTTAGAAGTTCCCTTTTGCACGTTCAGCGTGTGGCACATACTCCAGGTTGATTAATTGTAGGCTGTGCTGTCAAAGAATGGCTCCTGCTTGCAATTTACTTTTGTTTTTGCTCACTGTGTTAGGCCCTAACAAGGATCTTGTTTTGGCTGTTTTTTTAATGGTTTATTGGTTTGATATTGTTAGATGTTAGATGATACTATCTTGAATAAGAATGCTGTGCGGAACTTTGTTCATATAAGCTTCTGGTGTTCTTGAGAGTTGTGAGTGATGAGTTATGTGAGATGGTCTGTGCTTGGAGTTTAATCGCCTTTGTTGTATCATACATTCATGAGAATAAATTACACTCCTTTGGAGTTTCTTTTAACTCAGAGTTTTATCTTGGTCATACCCTGTTATTTAGATCAAACGGTACTTTTTGAAGCCAAGTTTGTCATCTTGGGTTCATTTGGGTTATGAAACCATTGTTAATACGAGATTGTTGCTGTTGAGCTGTGAAAGTTGCATTATATATTTTCTCATGATTGAATTGATTTCGGCAGGCTACCATGGTTTTGTTTTTCCAATGTGGCTGTGCTTTTGATTAATCTTGTTTGACACTTTTTGGACGATGGTCTAAGAATGTATGGCCTGAAGCATTAAATAAATGCATCTTCGGATTGATGCATTGAGTGGGTAACGATAGTTTTATACATGTGAAGACCTATGTTTAATGTCATTATCAAGTTTTAAAGGTCTGCGATTATTTTATGTATGTTTTAGGGGTTGTTTGCATATGATGCAAATTTTAGGGAGGTTTTGTACATTCTAACCAAGTTTTTCATAGATTTATTTTCTTCTGTCATATTGGTTATTTATCATTGAGGTTTTCTTATACTGTTTCTCTATCTCTATCTTGGCACCCGTCCTTTATGGCCCACTCTGATCTTCTGAATTTGTTTTTTGCCATTGGGATTAGCGTACTGGCAACATAACTGCTGGAGTTCTTGCCACCACTTGAGCTGTCACTTTTCTCTCTTCATTTTGATTGTGAGGAAATCTGATTGAAAGTTGATTAAACAATCATGGGATATGCTCAGCTTGTGATAGGTCCTGCTGGTAGTGGCAAGGTAATTTATACTATTCATTTCCTCTGTCGTGTTATTTGTTAAACCGGATAAGCCCTTTCCTCTATATGTTATGTTTGTGTGTGTTCTTAGATCCTGATTGGTGTGTGCACTTTCTGTTGTGTATTAGTCCACATACTGCTCAAGTTTGTACCATCATTGTGAAGCTGTACGTCGGACAATGCATGTTGTGAACTTGGACCCTGCTGCTGAAAATTTTGACTATCCTGTGGCAATGGGTAAATACACTTTGGGATGTGATTATTTCTTTTGTGAGTTAACGATTATAGTTGCAAGAGTTTAACTTATTTAAATTGGAATATTCGCAGATATAAGGGAACTCATTTCTTTGGATGATGTTATGGAGGAACTTGGGTTAGGGCCTAATGGGGGTCTTATGTACTGCATGGAGTATCCTTTTCTGGGTCTATCAGCACAGTCCATGGTTTCCTTTCCTTTTCTTTTCTTTTTTGTTGCTTTTATCTTGCTTGGTTCATTTTATAATTTTTCATTTGGCGAAGTTCTTTTCAATCTTGCCTGAAGCAGGATTCTGTGTAAATTATATTACAGGTTACTGAGCTAGATGGTGCAAAAGTGACAACCTGTGTAAATGAAATAGGTTTCATTTGAGGATCAAACCATTTCACAAGTGACAAAATTTAAATATCTGGAACAAAGATTTTAATCATAGAATTCAAGTTGGATGGTTTAACTGGAGGCAAACTACTGGAGTTATCTATGAACGGAAAGTACCTAATAATGTAAAAAAAAAAAAAAAATTTCTATCATACAACAACAAGGTGTGCAATGTTATATGATAGTGAATGTTGGGCTTTAAAGGAACAACATGAGCATAAAGTGGGAGTCACTGAGATGAGGATGTTAAGATGGATGTGTGACTATATTAGAATGGATAGTATTCGAAATGATCAAATTCGTGGAAGAGTTGGAGTGGTAGCTATTGAGGAAAAAATGGTGGAAAATCAGTTGATGTAGTTCGGACATGTTTAAAGAATGCCATTAGAGGCACTGGTAAGGAGGGTGGATCAAGCAGTGTGAAGTCATCTGGAAATTGGTAAAAAGTGACCCAAAGTGCACTCTTAATGAGATTATAGAGAGGGATCTTTTGGTTAATAATCTATTCAGGAGGTTTACAATAGAGCACAATAGCATTGTATAATCTATATAGCCGACCCCACTTAGTGGGACAGGGCTTTATTGTTGTTGTTATTGTTATTGTTATTGAGCTAGATAATGTGATTATGGATGATCTCTTTATTTTATCTACTTGTATTTTTATCCTTTTTAATATATGCTAACTACTTCAAATATTTTACAATTTTGTTGCCTTAATAATCATATTTAGACACCTTGAAGAAAATCTGGACGATTGGTTGACAGAAGAACTGGACAATTACTTAGATGATGATTACTTGGTTTTCGACTGCCCTGGTATTCATGCCATTGTCATTAAACTTTTTGTTCAATCATGCATTGACATTTGACAGATTACTATGATGAGGTAGTTATCTAGTTAAGGTAAATATATTGTAATAAATTTCAAGAGAGTGAAATCAAAATAGACAAGATACCGCATCTAATGCACATGTCAAAATCAGCTTTAACTAGAACCAATTGTGTTGGGTGCACTTGCAAAACCAATGCATGCCCGCTTTGTTTTTTTATGCAGCATTTCTGTTTTCTAAGGTTAACTTGTTTATAAAATTCAGGTTAAAAAATGACCAGAAAAAGTGTGTTGTTTTTCAGGTCAGATTGAGCTATATTCACATGTGCCAGTGCTTAGGAATTTTGTTGAACATTTGAAACGTAAAAATTTCAATGTTTGTGCAGTATACTTGCTTGACTCACAGGTGTTATATTTTCATCCCCTTTTTTAATACATACAACTTTCTGTCATGCTTTCTCATGCTTTGTTTGTTAACTTTGTAATTTTCTATCTGTTAGTTCATGACAGATGTCACCAAATTTATAAGTGGATGCATGGCTTGCCTTTCTGCAATGGTTCAATTGGAATTACCCCATGTCAATATTCTCTCTAAAATGGACCTTGTGACTAACAAAAAGGATCTAGAAGAGTGAGTTATGTTTATCAAATCTGTTAGACCATCCTTATACATTTAAATCCTTATACATTCTGTATTTTTTATTTTCAGATTTTTGGATCCAGAGCCCCGCTTTTTGTTGTCTGAATTGAATCAACGGATGGCTCCTCAGTTTGCAAAGCTTAATAAAGCTTTGATTGAATTGGTGGGTAAATTATGTTCTTAGAAATATAACAGTTTTTTTCCCAATTATTAAATCCAATCATGCTACATATGTGTTGCAAGCGAGTCATCACTCATGCTCAGTGTGGTTGTCAACTGCCATTATGCTTGGCCCAAAAATTTGTAGTTCGTTTGTCCTTGTTAAAATTTTTCAAAATTCACGATTTCATTGAATTCATTCCTTTGCCTCCCCATTTTGTGACTATAATTCCTGAACATACCCTCAATGTTGAGACAGACTTTGATTTTAGATTTGAACTCTACAATGCTTCTTATTATCTTTTTTCAACATGTTCATTTTTTGTTTTTCTTACAGGTGAATGACTATAGCATGGTGACTTTTATTCCACTGGACTTGAGGAAGGAGAGCAGGTTTGCTCCGCGTCTCTCTTGGATAATCAGATGTTTGGCCGCATGTTTATTTTTCGTTCATTATCTTGTTGCCGTTTGTTTCCAACCTTTGGAGGATCCCATATCCTCGCCATTTTGACATTTCTTAAACGCAGTTTCTTGTTCTGATACGAAATACAACGTACGAAAAATATGGTTGATTTTGTTATCTTGATGAACATTTTTTTGCCAACTATTATCTTGATGAACATACTAAATGTTCACGTTCATAAATATGAATTGTGATGCATTCTCATCCTGAAATTCCTGTTGTGAAGTTGTTGAATTCCAAAACAGAAAGGTTTGCTTAATGATGGCTCTGTTTCCATTTGCAGCATACAATATGTACTGGCCCAAATTGATAACTGTATTCAGTATGGAGAAGATGCAGATGTAAAGGTTAAAGATTTTGATCCACCAGAGGATGATGACTAGCTTTTTTCTCCTATGCATCATCATCTTCTGATAATTTCAAAAGACCGAACATCCTATGAAGGTAGCGTTGTCAATATATATATATATATAGGATCTCTGTATGATGTTTCAGTGATGAATCCTCTGAACTGAAGTAGCCGAAGATGGAGACCAACGTTTGTGTTTATAGGAAAGAAATGAAGTGTTGGGTTTGTCTGGTTGAAGAAGCTCTGTTTTAAATATTTGGGAAAGCTTGTAATCGAGAAAGCACTGATCCGCTTGAACAAGAAATGCATCGGTGTTGTAAACTTCTAATCCAAACTTGAATTTTCCGTTGATGATTTGTTAAGAATATTTTATATTTCTCAAGCTTAATTCTGTCTCTGAGGCTTGGAATCTCCTAGTTATTAAATTACCGAAGTGAGAATAAGAGAGAGATAGAGGTAGGTACAGTACACCTTCATGTGTCCCATGCTGTGTGGGCTTGTTTGGAGGAGGATTATCGTTTGTGAAAGTTATCTCAATTTCAATTTGCAAATTGAGCTGAGATAAAAGTTAATTAGTGCAATGTGATTACTGTTTAGACATGTTTTCCTAGAAAAATCATTTTGAAAGCTGCTTTTACAACTCCAGGAGTTCTCAAATGTGGCTTTGAAGTCTGATTGGGCATTTGAGGGGAAAAAACTAGTTGACTCTGATGCCAGTTAAACATAATTTGTGGGTTTAAATCGACTTTTGACTTTTTGAACCGGTGTTTAGGTTACACAAGTCAATCCGAACAAATCTACATGAGAAAATTAGATAACGCCATATTATAAATAATTTTAAAAAAAATAGCATACATTTTATACAAATAATTAACTTACCCTATTATAAAATATTGAAAGAGAATAAATTTGCTTAACAACTTTAGGCCAGTTTGTATTTGCGGTTAAAAACTATATTTACACAAATCGAAATAAAATTCATCTTACATACTTATCTTATAAATTGTAAATTACATTGAAAAAGTAGCTTCTATGATAATAGTGGTAACAGATTATAAAATGACGCATGCATGCTCTTTAAGGGGACCGATTATTTTTACTCTTAGATCTTTACACTTCTTCAATGTTCATTAATGTCCACTTTTGGGTTAAGATTCAATTTTATCCTAAAAGTTTTCATACATAAACTATACATATTTAGAAGTTTTTTTTAGATCAATATTGTTCAAAAAGTTTCTTAAAAAAATGAGTAATATTGCTTTTTGACTGTTAATAATTTTAATTGCTAACGTTATTTTTTTAAGAGTTAAGATGTAAATTTGTCGTGAAAAATTTTAGTCAAAAACAATGTTACTCTGAAAGTTTTTTAAAAGCAACATTATCTTGAAATTTTTTTAAAAAACAAGGTTATCTTTACCGTTAAAAATGTTAATAGTCAACATGAATTTTTAATGGTTAACGTTAGTTTTTTAATGGAATGACACATCATTGAAAACTTCCATGGGCAACATTAAAGAAAATTTTGGAGTTAATTTACATATTAACCCCTTTTTTAAAACACTGAAAAACGTTGGGCTATGGCTTTTAATTAACACACAATTCCAACGAAGTTATCCTCAATATTGAGCGCCGTTTTTCAGCATTCCAAAGATGCGTGCATGGAACATGATCCTCCAATCAAGCTAGGTTGTTTGCAGCTATATAGTTAATGGCGCTCAGAGATGCTCTTCAGTTCGTTTCCCTAGAAACTCAGTTACTTATTGAGCGATGTAAGATATGCACTACGAACTTCTATAACATACAGTTTTATTTTATGAATGCATAATTCTTATTTCATCCCAAAAAAAAAAAAGTTCATCATCTCTCTTCTCCAACCCCTTCACGTGAGAGTTCATTTCTCTCTCCACCTCTTTTATCAGCAAGGTATTAAAAACCGAATCGGTTTTTGAACCGGTCAAGGGTTAGTGAGTCAGATCGGAGTCAGCCCGTGGATCAGACTGATCATAACAAAATAGTATAATTTAATAAAAAAAATACTCATATTTGATTATAAATAAATTAATATCAACTAAATACATAATGTTTTGATGTATACATGTTTCACACAACTATTTAATTGTAACAATAATAAAATACAATATTTAGAATATATGTTTATTCTTATAATCCTTCAAAAGTTGCAAAATAACAAAATAATGAGACATTAAAATAAAATCAATAATAGTTCGTGATAGTTTGATTTAGTAATTTAAAAAATAAAAGTAAGAAATTATTAATATGATGACAAACTAAAGCAATAAATTCAATTAAAGGTAGTATAAGTTCATTAAAAATAAAAATAAAAAATCAATTTTTTTTTAAAAAAGTCAGACCTGGGTTAGGATCGATTTGCCTCGGGTTACCCAGTTTATGACCGGTTCACCCTGAGTCACACCGGTTCATCCCGGGTCAGAAAAATCCAGTTTAGGGATTGGACCGGTTGGATGATCGGGTCAACCAGATCGATCCGGTCCGATTTTTTATTCACTGCTTATCAGCATCAGCTCATCTCTTTTCATATATATATATATATATTTATTTATTTATTATCCTTCTTAAATAGTACTTCAAGCTATATAGTAAGTCTATAAATGTAAATGTTTTGCCCTACGAGGGTGAATATATACTTTCTAGATGATATTGATTCACTTAAAATTTTTAGAACGAAATTGCTCCTTTGAAACAACTTTCAAAGTGAAAATGCACCTTATCCGTGTATATATATATATATATATATTATCCTTCTTAAATAGTACTTCGAGTAAGTCCATAAATGTTTTGCCTTACGAGGCCAAATATATATATATTTATTATCCTTCTTAAATAGTAATTAATACATGAATCACACTTGTTCATGAACCTTGAATTTGATATGGTTCATCTAACATTAAAGGGATATTTCTACAGAAATGAAAAACCCAAAAAATTGCCACACATTTTCGGGTTCTCATAGTAAGGTGTCTTGGATTGATCAGTCCTTGATATAACTATATAAATCAATTGGAGAGTGATTGATACTTGTTTATCGATTTTCTTCTATAATTAATGCTTAAATGTGGTTTTTTTTTGTATTTTTTATCTCTCATTAAAAATTTCATTAAAAGGGTTAAGTTGAAAATTTTTATTAATAGTTGCTTCCTTGTTTATAGAAGTCTATTTAAAGGTTATGCTTACCTGCAGAAGTTTCCTTTTGTGATAATTCCAAAAAGAAAATTTTTACTCATGCATTGAACCTAATAAATGCTTCTTTTTAAATTTTCTTTCACTTTTTAAGGTAATTCCTTTTTTTCTTGGCCAAGAAAAA
>QFDD01003402.1:0-15829 GCA_006871305.1 Vachellia collinsii | reverse complement strand
GCACAGCTTGCTCCACCACAGCTTTCTCCTGCACGGCTTCCTCAACTGCAACTTTCTCCACCACAGCTTTCTCAGGCACAGCTTGCTCCACCACAGCTTTCTCCTGCACAGCTTCCTCAATTACAACTTTCTCCACCACAGCTTGCTCCGGCACCACCACGTCCGTAGCCATCCCTTACAAGGTGAAGAAGAAGAAGAGCACAAAGCGTTTGGATGATAGAATCTAAACCCCGGACGTCCCTTATATACAAGTCACGTTTGTAATGCATCATTCATGCGATGTCTCTTTTCAAGCATATATTTTTCCTCCCTCACGACATTTGTTTATGAGAAGGCAATCAGAATAACGTCAGCGCGGATCTAAGGACAGAAAAATGAAAGGGGAGAAAAAAAAATACTATTGATGGTACATCAATGTTATCATTTTTTTTTTCCAACGTTGATGTTATCAGTTAGTATTATTCGTACGTGGACATGGTATCTATCGTTGTAATAATAGTTAACAACAGTGTATTTAATTAAAATGTTTGTACATTAAGGTGTCGTTTTTAATTAAGCAAGCATCAGTTGAGCTCCACTGATCACTTTCAAGTTTCCATTGATGAGAGGGAAACTCAAAAGTAATTAACATTTTGTTAAAGTTGTGAGAATTAATGAGAAATCTTTCTAACCATGCAAACTGAAAAATCACAGTTTTATAATTATATAAAAATGGCCATGCTAGTACCCCATCGGATGAGAATCTCGAGATAGACTTGTCCTGGAAAAAATCGTTGAGATAAGTGTAATCTTTGTTTGTAATTATATGTATATTTAAAAGAAAAAAAGGTCCACTTGCACATTATTAATATATACTCCATCTTGTCTCGTTATAGAAGTTGAGTTTCAAGAGAATTAGATTGTACCGATTGAAATATCAATTATATTTGTAAGATTGTCTCTATTTAAAATCTCATCAATTATAACTTGCATGACTTACTAATAGATAATATCAATAATTTTGATTTTTCAGATGAGATTAATGACTTAATTAGCCCTATTTAATTTTGATGAGGTGATTACGAGTGCTACCTCTAATGTAAGACCAATTGATTTGAAAATATTAAAAAAATTAAATAAATTATTTAATTATAACATTTAATATGTTTGTGATTTCATTTTCTGAAATATTTATATGTATCATCAAGTTATATATCAATTTACAAGTTAGACAGATTAATTTAAAAGAATGATAAATATAAATATTTTAAAGTATTTTATTGAATTTCTTTAACCTCGTTCAATTAATCTGCTTAGCATTATGTTTGGGAATAATAATTTATAACAAGGAAAAGAAATAAAAAAGTGTGAAAGAGACGTGAATAAATAGGGTTATGTGGCATGTTGTGATTTGATGGGATTGAGAATGTGTCGGCCGGTGTTACAACGTGACCGGAGCTTTGTAGCCTTCACATCATCCCTGCTCTATCCATTGCGCCACTTCCTTCTTCTTAGCTTTCTTCGCCTTTGTGTGTGTGTGTGTGCCTACACACAAAATAAAACTTACAAAACCATTGGTTGAATGCTAAAAATAATTTAGTTTTTTATATGTGTGTGTATAACACACACACACAGGTGTGTATGTGTAGATAAGGCATGCAATACCCCTCGTCCGTGGGTTCAACTGGCGAAGGGGTCAGATTCTCTCATTAAGAGAGGGGGTTCAATCCCGGGGAAGGCCACTTTGTTATGGCTCCAGTCGCGGCGCTGGGAGAGGCATCTCCGTAGCTTGTAGAAGCGACCTCTTTATGGGGCTAATTCCCATGTGGTTAATGCCCTTTAGCCAGGGGGAGGTGGAGGCATATGTACTCTCCTACCTGGTCCGTAAAGTCGTGGAAGCTTGTTAGGTGCCCTGCCCTTGGATCGTGGGTAAGCCCAACCCCTTTCCTAAAATTTTATCACCAAAAAAAAAAAGATAAGGTATATAAGTGTGTCCATATACAACCCAATGGGAATTCCATCAATTACTTGTCTATAAAAAAAAAAAAAAGACAATTTAGTTTATCTAATCTTCTTACATTATTAAGTAAAGATATTATATAAAAAAGCATCTATGTAACCACAATTATGTAACCAAACACACATGAGATTTCTTATTTTATCTGCAACAATGTTTTTAGAAACTTTTTTTTTAAAAAAAATTAAGTTGAAATTCAGTAAAGATGAAAAGAAAGGCTTCTAGAAAAAGGATGCCATAGACATTCTGAAAAAAGTGATACTGACAGAAAAGGTTGCATTTGTGACAGATTCATACGTCATACGATGGTACTTGTCTATCTTGGATTATTATAGAAATTACTATTTTAATTGCACTTACCGTTTATAAAGTAACTATATAAGAGGAATTATATCTTAACCTGCATGATAATATTTTATAATACTAATCTAAACAGGGTCATAATTTTTAGGATAAAATAAAAAATATATCCCTAATCTTATTTCTCAGATGTACCAAGCATTCTAATTTTTTTTATGTAATTTTATCTCTCATGTTTTAATTTGATACAATTTCATCCTTTCCCTAATGTTTAGTTAATTTATTTAGGGAAAATTAATTTTTTAATCCCTAACATTTAACTTACTTATAATTCAATCCTTTAAACTATTGTATGAAATCAAACCAATAAAATGAGCTTCTGAGTATGCTCAACAATTTTTTTTTATGAAGATTTCAAAAATTAAATTTATTTACAATAATTCATCTATTTATGGACAAAAAAGATACATATTCTTTTAAGGTTAGTTTAAAATCAGAAGAACAAAATTTTTTCACTTTATCAGAATTTTATAGAAACAACTTTTATGACTAAATTTTTCATAAAGATTCTAGAAATCAAATTAATTTTTCAAAATTCATCCATTTCGGGTTAGAAATGCCAAATCTTATTTTATGGCTAGTTTGGGGTCAGAAAACTATGGTTCATGCGAATTCTTGAAATCAAGTTTATTTACAATATTCATCAAATAAATTTGATGAATATTGTGAATAAACTTGAATTATTATATACAAACCTTTATGGCTCCATTTTTTTTTGGCTCCAAATAAATAAATTATTGTAAATAAACTTAATTTCTAAAATTCTCATGAACAATTGTATTATAGAGGTTGTTTTCATATAATTCTGAAACAGTGAAAAAAAATTTATTCTTCTGACCCCAAATAAGCCATAAAATAAGACGTGAGATTTTTTTTACCTCAATGGATGAATTTTGAAAAAATTAATTTAATTTCTAGAATTTTCATAAAAAATTGAGCCATAGAAGTTGTTTCTATGAAATTAAAACACAAAAAAAAAATTTCATTTTTCTGACACTGAACTAGCCATATAAGAAAATGTGGCATTTCTATTCCTAAATGGATAAATTATTGTAAATAAACTTGATTTTTGAAATTCTCACGTAAAATTGTTGAGGGATTTGGAAACTCATTTTCTATTAACTTGATTTCATAAAATAGTTTAAATGACTGGATTATAAATAAGTTGAAAGTTAATAATTAAAATATTAATTTTTTTCTAAAAAAATTGATTAGAAGTTAGGGGGAGGGATGAAATTGAGGGGGTAAAATTACACACAAAAAATATTAGAGTGCTAGATGTATCTAAGAAATAAAATTAGGGTTATGTTTACTATTTTACCCTAATTTTCAGGGTACGTCGTGGAAAGTGAAAGAACATTTATAAAATTATGATGTTCATCAAACTGTACAACTTGGGCAGTGGACAGCCATCATATCTACATGTATATACTATAAATGTTATATGTATCATAAAATTAGAGCTAGTCTTATGTACGTGTCTGCATGAAGTATAAAATACTTAGACAAGCCCAGCTTTAGCTGTCAGTTAGTATTTTGGTTCTCTGTACTTTGTTTAGGCTTTATATGGATGATTGATTGATTTATTTATTTTCAAAATATATGTGTGCCCAAACTTCTGATCAATATACACCATTGAATAATTTCCACCTATTCAATCATTACCTAATTTACTATAATATTGTATCATCCACAATCAAGAGCATCGTTGAAAGAAAATGGGCAAATCCCCTTTCTTTCAGCAATCATAATTATGCATAATATGTCATGAGAGCGATGGAAGATTTTTTTTTTTTCTTGTGCAATGGAATTTATCAAAATGAAGATTATCTAAAGATAAAATCTTGCCAAAAAAAGGAACAATTTAAAACAATGAGTTTGGATAGATATGATTAGTTTAAATTATGTACAGACTCAAATCACTCGAATCAGTGGTGTCGTAAACGTTTGGAGCTATTTCCTAAAACCCACACTTAAGTACAGCCTCAAATCACTTGAGTGATTATGCTTTTTTGAGATTTCACTTGAGTAAGGGAAGTTTCACTTGAATATAACATTATCTGTTCAGCTATATTTCACATCCAACCTAACATGTGTTCAGTATTTTAATTATATCTTTCAAACCACATGTCTGATTGATGTAAAACATATTTCATATGAAACTAGATTTAGAAAGCGGCTCATAGACACCAAGAACAATTTCAAAGAATTTCATATGAAGGAGATATGAATTTCAAAACACAGTGTTCAAATTTATTGCTTCATCACTGACATTTACTTATTGTGGCTGTCATATCCTTTTATCTATGATAGATTTGAGAATGATTCTTGTTGGATTCGAATTAAAGTTATGACTATCATAAGTTGAACTTTATGCCAAAATCAAGAACTTCACCACATGCATATTAAGGGCTTGTTTGGTTTGAAGGTAGGTTATGGGAGGGAGAAGAAAATGATTCCCTTCCCTCATTTGGTTTGGATTTTTGGAAGGGAGGGAGTAGAGCTGATAAAACGAGTTGAACCTATTAGCCTGTCAAAAGCTGGCAGGTTTAGTCAGCTAGCTGCCCACCCCTCCTAATCCACCTTTTTATTTTAATTTTTTTTTATTTTTTAAATAGTATATTTTATATATTTTGTTTACCTTTTTTTCATCTCAATATTTTTTACAAAGAAAAAAATAACATTAAATTCTAGTTTTAGGATAAATAACACCTAATATATTCAAAATTAGTATAAAATATTTTATTTTTTTATATTAACTTTGTATAATACTATATTTAAAATTATAACAAAACACTAATACTTATATTTTTTAGAAAATTTGAAAAAATGTCATTATTGAAAATTTATTGGTCGAAAGAGGTTATATGACTGTGCGGTTTTCTGAGCAAAAGAAAAACTAGGTAAGAAAAAAGGACTACAGCTTTTTTAAATAATTGTTTGGTGAGTTGACGAGCTAGGGCTCAGACTCCTAAAATAGTAGCCCATTGGAGGGGCATGTTCCCGTCTCGTTTAACCAGCAAGTTGGCTAGTATTCTCAGCTTTAGAAGGGAGTCAAACTTTTGGCTTATCTTCCTTTCCCTCACTCAATCTTGATCCTCTTCAAATTGGAAGTGGAAGTTTTTGGAGGGGACCTAGATTCATGGACTATTCTCCTCTTATATCAATTATGATATTCCAATAATTCCGACAAACCATCCTTACTCCTTCACCCTCCACTCTCTGGGCTTCACCCTCACCCTGTGCATCTTCACCGTCAACCCTGCATCTTCACCCATGAACTATTTCCATCTTCACCCTTTACTCTTTGTGTCTTCACCCTCGACTCTACATCTTCACCCATGAACTATTTCCAGTACGAGAGATTCCACGGAGAGGGGCAGCCAAAGCATGGGTGTTCACGGTGAGGCTACCATTTTTTAGCAGGAGTGGTTCGACACATGACATCATGGCACCTATACAGCCAAAAACTAAAAGTGCTCTTGCAGCAGCATTCATTTCCAATTGTGGTGGTCCAAATTTTCGGTTGGAAGCTCTTGAGGCACTTGAAAACTTGAGCATCAAGATTGATTCTTATGGCGGTTGCCATAGGAACCGTGATGAAAGTGGTATATTACTAAGACTTCTGGTTGATTAAAGCATAAATGCTTGTTAGTATCTTTTGGAACCTCTTGTGATAAATGATAAGAAATTCTAATTTGTTATTTGATAATCTTCTGGATAGGTTCTTTGAAAATCTGAAACAAGCAATTCATTCGATAAATTTAAGAAATTAAAAGATTATAGCCTAAGCTAAAACGTGCTTGAGAATGTACGCATACTTGTTTGTACGCAGATTGAGAAAATATTTAACACCTATGCTGAGATGCTATCGGTCTGTGTCATTTGTACTCTTGGTCTATCTAATACCATTACTTAGTTTGCTCATGAAAATCATCTAAACTTGATATTTAAGCGGTTAGGCCAGCATCCAAGGCTAGGCTTTGAAACTTTTATTGTAAGAATCAGTTATACCCAGTAGCAAGCTTCTGTCGTTTAATTAGAACTTTTTACCCCAACTTACCATCCATGTGTGTGTGTGTGTGTGTGTGCAGTTACTACTGTTCATGATTATTATTTTATTTTATTTTTTCATAGTGGAGAAAGTGGAAGCTCTGAAGTGCTACCAATTTAGCTTAGCATTTGAAAATTTCAATGTGAAGGATTATGTGACCGAAAAATTCTTTCAATCCGTGGTCGCTGGTATGAAAATTGATTATCTTCCCTTTATATTACAATTTATAGAGAAAACGGCTAAAACCTTGTGAATCTCAGAGCTTATATGGCCGTTATATCCATGTGTGTTTCTCCTTTTTTTTTTTGGCCCAATTAGTTCCATCAAATGCCAGAATTTTCTCTTTTATGACAGGATATGTCCCTGTGGTTGTTGGTGCTCCAAATATTCAAGATTTTGCTCTTCCCCTCTTTCCATTTTACATATATAATGGCTAACAGATGTTGAGTCAGTAGCTAAGACCATGAAGATGCTAGCAGAAAATCCTGAAGCGTATAATCAGTATTTGAGGTAAATTATACTTTTATGCAATGAAAATCGTAGATATTTCTTGAGTCACCCTCCCCAACCCCACGCCAAAAGAACAAAGAAAGAAGAAAGAAGAGAAGAAAAGAAAAGGCGGGTGCTAAAAACATCACCTCTCTACCTCAATTTGTATCCTTCTTGTGCATATGGTTGTGCATTTTAGAAAGTTAATTGGTGACTTGGTTCTAATGGATTTAATGGCAAAATTGGATTGAATAAAGTCAGGTCTAGTTTTGAATGCTGTATTTTATTGTCTCTAACGGATAACCACCAATCTGGGTACACACTGAGATGGTGGCCTTTAAAGACCTTCAAACAGACTTGAAGGTATCTCCTGGTTGATAATTAACTATAATAAGCAGCTACTTACTTGGGTCTTCTTACACATATTCAGATTTTAGTCTACTTGGGAAAAAGAGATGCTTTAGGCCTCCTCCAATGTCTCATTCTTATATGTTTAGTTTTATTAATTAGAGCATTATGAGATAACATGATGAGAACTTATCATTGAAACCAATGGGTAGGTCTAGCTACTTGACTCTGGAGGCTTCGAAGTCGACAGTTTTTCAAAGTTCACATCCTTGAATCATGTACCCATTTAGAGGTCCGAGAGACCCGAAAGCATAAGAGGAAGCAATGAAATGAAAATTTACAAAATATACCCCCTTGGCATGACCCAGAGACAGGCTCTTTATACCCTACGCATTAAAATTTTACTATTTGAGGATTATGTTGCTTGGTTTGCTGGTGAAGGGAGAAAAATATATCTTTTGTTTGGTTTAAGAAGAGAGAAGAGGGATGATATCTACAATTTTACTATTTTACTCTACACATTAATTTATAATTTTGTAGTCAATGTATATAGTTAGCAAAGCTCAGGTAAACCGGATCAATAATAAAGAAATAGTGGAAGGGGTTAATCCCTTACAATATGACAAATCAGAGTTTGAATCTATGTTAGGAGATATGCCTACATTACATGTAGTATCTGATAACGTCTCAAATACCTGTGTTTAGCCAAAAAAAAAAAAGGCTAAAAGATGGGATAGTTATAGTAAATTCATTGGCTCTTTCAATTGGGCTTGGTTCTTGTGCCAGCATAGTTTTTCTAGAGCTTGAAAAATATACGTATGGTCTCTTCACCTATTCATAAACAAGGCACCTATGCGCATGCCAAATGTAGTAATGCCCTTTACCAGCGAGAGTTGAATTCAGTAGAATAAGCTAACTCTTTATAATATAGCAAAACAATGTTCAAATTTTTGTTAAAAGATATGTATATATTTAATACCCAATAATGCTTTGAATATGATTACATCTATCAGAAGAATACATATGCCTCAGAAAAAAAAATGTATTGACCTTTGACACAACATATTCTATAAACCGTGCAACGAGGACATTAATTCTTGGACTACCATTCTTGTGTGTGTAGAACTTGAACTCTTTATTCACACAATGATATTTGAGACAATTTCAAATAACAAATCCATGATCAGATTCTACTGATCCCAAGCATCAAGTTCACACAAACATAAGGTATAAGCATGCATACACAGTGATGTGGGGAACTGCTACGTAACATTTAACGTAGTGAAACTAACATTCATATGATACTTAGTGTGCTTAAATCCATATATCGGAAGTGCAGTCCCCGCCGGGATATCTCATCTCATGGGCAAGGGCTGGTCCATCTGGCTCAGCTCCAAAGTCAACAAAGAAGTTGGGGTTTATTTTAAGGCCACCTTTCTCAGTATCAACATCTATCTGTAAAATGTGGGCCCCTTTCTCCACTAGCTCTGGATAAAACTGTTTATCCCATGCACTAAAGAGTGAGTTGGTGACATACAACCTTTTCCCATCTAAACTCAGTTGAATCATCTGAGGCCCCCCTCTTAACTTGTTCCCCTGAAAATAAGAAGCTTTACCTCACCAACCACATCTAATCATATATGGAGAAGTTGATTCCATGCTTAAATAATTCTAATGAAATATAACTGAAAACATAGCACAAGCTGGAACAAAGTTTCTATTTTTCACCTTTCTCAGGGTTGTTACCCATCAAGCATTATAATTAAAAAGCATCATTTCACTTAGCTCTCTGTCAATATTTTTATGACATATTTTGTTCCATTTTCTTTGTATCAAGAGCATGACCATGAGGCAATGATTATAAATTTCAGATATGTTTTATGAATATCATCTCCATTAAATCGATCAAAGAAAACTTCAAAATTGTGGGTGAAGAATTTCAACACCAGGATTACTAAGTTTGAGAATGAACTACTAACACTAACCAGGATATCTGGAACATCAGATTGCCAAGTTGTGCCATCTTCTGCAACAGCCGCAACAGGGCTTCCTTTCTTTACCAGTCCCCCAACCCATATTTGTCCAGCAAGTCGAGGATTCTTGATGTCTGTGATGTCATACTGTCTTATATCCCCGTGAAGCCAGTTTGCAAAGTATAGAAACCGATCATCAAGGGATATCAAAAAATCAGTTATAAGACCAGGCATTTCAGGAAGAATCCAATTTTGCACTTTCAATGGTTTGACTGATACTGCAACCTGCAAAATCAGTTTAGGCTATAAATATGATTGACATGTTAAAGTTGAAGCAAAGTACTGATTAAGAAGAGAATAGACATATAGATAGTCTTTTTGCATACCTCATGGTTCCATGACCCATCCTGAGTCTTGAAGAATCGTACCATGTTACTTGACAATGCACACCCAACGAAGCCTGTATCTTTAGAAGGATCATGCAGAAACCGTATCTGCATTTATTGATGAATTAGCCATAATGCATGCCAAGTTGAGTCACCATAAGTATAGGCAAGGTTCAAATTGAACAAGAGTAATATAAGTTGTGAATTAGCATCCAACACAAAAAAATGGAAAAAGAATCCCTTGTAGCTTGTGTGAAACAAACACTTGCCTCCAGGGGAATAAGCCCTGTGTTGCCAAGGTCCAAAGTTTGTCTCAGTTCGCCCCCAGGCCAGCTGTACACGTGGAGATGCCTCCCGTACAAGCCATCAGCCACATGTTGTGGGTTAAAACCTTTGGTGAATGCAGTAGGAGCCCCCCATGATGTGCTAATCATTGTGTCGTGTCGTGGCTGATACCAAAAGTCATACCCAAATAAAGGACTATGCCCAGGTTTCTCCCACCTATATCAATTATGAAGCAACACATTAAACCTATTAAAAGCATTTGTAAACACTTTTCTATGATGAATAATCCCATATGATGAATAATCTCAAACCGAGCACATACAGCAATGAATAAGAATTGGTAAACTCAGATACCCTTGACATGTGAATGTGAATTTTTTGCATATAAATAAAAAAATATATACCTTCCTTTCACATTGAATTCTGAGTCAAGAAGAAGAAATCCATTCCCTTCAGCATTTCCTTCCCTATCTCCAAGACATGAAATCATTATATCACCGGAAGCAAGGCAATGAGATGTGTGGGGATATGCTAATCCAGTTTTCGTAACGATTTCTTCGGGCTCAACAACTTTATGCAAAGATGGGGCCTTTGGATTAGTTTTTGTGTCAACCACATATATGCGCCCCGATCTAGAACATGGTAAAAGAGGACTTCATAAGGAAAATCAAATAAACTTTTGACGCAATCTAATTTGTATCTTGCTTAAGATAGATAATTGTATCAATTTGGAATTGCAACAAAAAGAAATTGCTGATTTCTCTTACACAAGTGAAGGAAGGATCAAATAACGTCGATCAGCAGATGGATCTCCATGGCAAGAGCTGCAAGCATTCCATCCTGTGTGATGAAGTTCATCCCCTACATAAGGCATAGGTAGCCTATGGATGACTTTCGAATAAGTTGGAGAGCTTGGATCCACATCCACTGTGGCCAGATAGTCTGGCTTCTCTCTTCCAGTTCCTATAACATGTTGGTTCAATTTCAATAATCAAAATCAACAATTGATATCTTATGATGAATATGACCCAAATATCACCTACTCGCTACCTAGAAGGAGTTTTGGGTGGGGGGCATGTGGCCACATGGGAGATTTGAATGGAAGAACCATGGGATCTTATAGTTCCCCCTGACAAATCATAAAATTAGTGCCACTCCCTTGCACTAAAGAAACTAAGAAGCCAGATTTTAGCGCTTTCGTAGTTTTTTCTATTTAGAGTGTTTTACAAAATGTGTTGAGCCTCTGGAGATCATAATTACCTCGGTTCTCAATTCCATTACAAAATCCTTTTTTTGTTGTTTCTTGTGACAAGACTATGGCTCAGTTGGAATAGAAGGAGTGTGTATTATATGAATGACTGACTGCAAGTGATAACAAATTTTCAAGGAAGAAGTTCTGAGATAACCAAGCCCAGACAAATCCTTAAAGCAAATGAAAGGCAATTAGAAATTTCAAAAGAGTGTAAAGATATAACACGCAAAGTTTGTTCTTCAAAAACCAAACTGTCAAGTCAAAGGAGTGCAACAATGGTAATTTATGAGAAGGGGAGGAAGAGGAAGAAGAAGAGAGGTAGGGATTACCAGCGTAAAGAGCAGTGAGATAGATGAGAGCCTCTTTGGGACCAGACATGGCCTCAAGTGGGGTAGCATAACCAGGTCCATTGGAGCAGCACGCATGCCCATTGCTTTGTTTCACTTCTCCGTGCTGTAGCACCGCCACATTCGTAGCCATCTAGTCAGAAAAGCGTCAGTATGTGAATTTAATTATTATTTTATTTTCACTTTTTGGGCCAAAACACAGTAGTCTGTTTATTTTATTAATATCAAAAAATTAATTACAAACACCAATAACCAAAATCAAATAAAATTCTATAAAAAAAAATCTACCAGTACAAACTATCACATACAAACAGAAAAGCAAGTACAACTACCACAAAGTCATTCTAACATTTATTAAAACCTAACCCATACCAACAACTATACTATTCAAAGTGTAGCATAGATAGGTATTTATCTAACCTTTATTCAAGGTTCACTAACTCGGACCGGTCCGGTCAAGTCAGCCCATGACTCGGCGATTTGGCCAAAAAGCCAGTCCAAGTCAATAAGTAACCCTGAGTTATGGAGATTCTGTTCGACTCGCCATGACTCGGTATTAACTTGGGCGACCCTCCGAGTCAGGTGCATCGCCCAAGTTATATCAGTTGCACAGGTAAAGATCGAAAGCTATGGTAAAGAAGAGGAAAAGAGGAGAGTTGAAGAAGATGGGGTCATTGTTGATCCAGTTTGCGATATTTTCAATCTCGCTTCCTCCAGATCTAGCCACAATCTTCTCGCATCCTTCAGATCTAGCCACAATCTTGCTGCTTATCTGTTATTTAGTGCTTGATTTGATGATGGGAAAGGATCAAGAAAGATGAACTCAACACATTTATGGCTGTGCACTGTGCTTGGCTCGCCCCTCTCGTTGGTGGAGACCAACGAGAGGTTTCAAAATAGAGAGAGGAGAAAACCGATGATGGAGGGAGGAAGTGAGATAGAGGAGGAGGAAAGAGGTAAGGGTAAAGGGTAGGAGAGGTTTTAGAATAGGCTCAATTGCCAGCTGCTCTGTAGTCTCAATCATTTACTCTTACATGCCATCACTTTCAATCATCTATCCTCATGCCTTAGTCTCTCTCCCACGTGCCTCTCCTATATGCACACCATGAAAACATTTTATTACATTTTTATTTTATATTTATGTATTATTTAATTCAAATTAAAGTAAATTTTCAAACACTAGTATTTTTATTTTCTTAAAAATGAAATGGAACGGTCACTTTTATCCTTCTTTAAAATATTTTTATAGTGTAACTATGTAATTGTGTACTGGGATTTATTTTTTAAATTTCTTTATTTATCATCGGTCTGATTTTGATTTGATTTCGATTTGATCCACTGCCTCATCCGATTCAGTCACCGGTCTGAGTTCCTGTACCTTGCCTTTATTAGCCCACCCCGTGTCTTATTGCTATCACCACCAGCTTCTTACCTTTTCCAAGAGATCAAAAGGACATCTTAGCTTTGCATCCTCTTCCATAATCTGAATCAAAGGGGGTGATGGTGGATCCATCAACCCAATTGGACACACCCCTTTTCTACAGTTAATAACAATCCAATCTCCTACTTGATTCCCTTTTCTAAACCTTCCTCAAACTTGCTAAAGCCAAGATGGTTTCCTAAAGCTCCCACCTTCTTCTCCAGTGGACTCCATCTGATAATTTATTTTTATAGCACCAAAAAATCTTAGCACAATCAACTTCAATGATAGCATATGTTATTTCCATCTCTTGCAGTAAGCATATGGCATTTTTGAATGCTAAAACTCCTGTAACTACAATAAAATAAGCTCTTACCACTTCTCCAAAACCTTATAGAAACTTCCGTTCCTCATTCCTATATAATACATCGATTGCTACAAATCCTTGCTTAAAAGAGGCATCTTAGTTTATTCTCACTACTCCATTAGCCATAGTATTCCATACACCTTCCCCTTTCTTTTTTGCTTCATTCATTCCCACATGCTCACTCCAACCTTTAGCCCTCTCGAATTCTTCAAGAGACTTTCCTGTGCTAACCAAGACTCTCATAGGATCTGGGTCCTTCAACTAAAAACCTTGATATTCCTTTCCTTCCATATTAACCGCATCATCCACACAAGATATGCTAACTGATAGTCATCAATAGCCTTCCCTTCATGTACCATTTTGACCTACCAGTCTTGAAAGTTGCACATACTTCGTTCATCAATCTTAGAGCTAGTACACCTCAAAACCATACGCATTTTGTCCATGGACACAAGAAAATCGCATGCTCAGATGTTTCTTGATCAGATTCACAAATTGGGTAGATATTAGAGGGACAACATTTCTTTTCAACACATTATCCTTCACTGGTAATGCTTTTACCATACATCTCCAAATGAAATAACCGATCTTTGGAATGACTAATTTTCCATATTTGCTTCCAAATTGCATAGGGCAACATGTTCAGTGTTGAGCCTTTGGTTCATCCCTCTCTTCTTACTTTTAATACAATGATACCCCTTCTTCACTACGTATTTCCCATCTTTTGATCCAAGTCATATCACCGCATCATTTGTCCGACTAAAGGAGCCCTCTTCAATGTTTTTTAATATTTCTCTCGGTACCGACCCCTCCAACCTCTCAATAGCTCATCTTCCATTCCGCATTATATCTAAAACACGCCAATTCTTCTTCTCTTCAGGTACTTTAATAAGGTTTACCAGTCTACCTTCAATCCATTTGTCTTTCCACAATCCAACATCTGAGCCATTCCCAACCCTCCAAAATAGATCAGCCATCAATACTTTCCTTCCCTCCAAGATACTATACCAAATCCAAGACATTCTTCCTCCTTTCTTTGCATCCAGGAAGGAAGAGTTTGGGTAATAGACTCCCTTTAGTACCTTGGCCCATAAATCATCCAGACAATTTAATAATCTCCATGTAGTTTTTGCAAGGAGAGCATCATTCACAGCTTCAAACTCTCTAAAGTCAATCCCCCCTTCATTCGTAGTAGTTGCCAGTAAGTCCCAACTTCTCCAATGAATCACTCTCTTACCCTCTCCACCACTCCACCAATATCTTGCTATCAAACTGTCCAATTCTTTAAAAGTTTTCTTGGGAAACTTGAAGCAATTCATAAGGTAAAGGGGTACTACACTAATAACATCCTTAAACATCAATTTGCTTCCCGCTTATGATAATAGCCTACTGCTCCATCCCTTAATTTTTCTTCATACTTTTTCCTTCATATAAGCCAACGCTTGACTCTTTGTTTTGCCTCACATATTCGGAATGCCGAGATATTTTCTACCCCATCTATGTCCTTGATTCCAAGAACAGAACAACTTTCTCCTTAACCTCCTTGGTTGCATTCTTGGAAAAGATAACCCTAGATTTAGCTAAATTGGCCTGTTAACCTAACGCTTCACATTACTTTGTCAATATCTTAGCCAACACCTTACAATTCATTTATTTGACATTCATAGAAAATAGGATATCATCAATAAAGAAGCTGTGTGATAGCATAGGACAAGTGCTTGCAATTTTAATACCTTTCAACATCCCCCCCCCTTCCCACACTTTTATTAACCATCCATGCGAGGACTTCTACCACCCAAATGAAAATATAAGGAGATAGTGGATTTTCTTGTCTCAAACCCTCCTCTGATTTAACTTTTCCCACTTTTCTCCCAGATAGGCATACGTTTAACTTCACAGTGGAAATACAGCTCATCACCAAATCCACCCACCAGTCCTGAAAACCAAATTTGAGCAACACGGCTCTAATAAGGTCCCATTCTACCCCATCATAAGCCTTATTCATATCCATTTTTGCTGCAATTTCACTTCTCACTCCCTTTTTCCTCCTTCTCACGTAGTGGAAAATAGGGCAGAGCAAAATACCCGTAGCCCGTCGAACCCGCCCGAACCCGCGAAAAATTCCCCGGATTTGGCCCGCCCAATGCTAGCCCGTGACGGGCGGGCTAAAACCCGCCCATGGGATAAGTAAACGGGACGGGCTACGGGCATGCCAACGGGCAGCCCGTGCCCGCCCGTATAAGTTTTATTTTTTTTTTAAATTAATTTCTCCCTTATATTATAATATTATTCCTTTCCTTTATTCCTTTCGTTTATTCCTTCTCACATGCTTTAGTTGCTTTACTGTCTCTGTCCCGCTCCGTGCCTCTGTCTCCCTCATTTTCTTCCATTTAGCATTTACCTTACCCTAGCTCTCATCTCATCGGCCGTCGCTCTCCTTCTGTTCCAACTTGAGGACTGTCATACTGGATTACTGGGACGCTGCTGCTGGTCTGCCGATCTACTCAAGCCTCTTTCGCTGCTGTTTGTTCTACCGATATGCTCGAGTCTCG
>QFDD01003401.1:0-16455 GCA_006871305.1 Vachellia collinsii | reverse complement strand
ATATATATATATATATATTAAGCCTCCTGCAAACCAGGGATCTACTTTCCATGAAAATGGCGGCAAGTTGCAAACAAACTAATCCAACCCCAAATGATTTGAGAAGACGGCATACTACCCACCCACCCCCAGGGTAATGAAAAGGTTATAAGCTATTTAAATTCCTTTAAATTGAATTGGGGGAATGAGCCATGCTGAATGCATCAAAAAGTTTATTGTTACGCTCACATCTTTTATCTATGTCAAGATATCCCCCTTCATCTCAATCTTCGTAGCTATCGATTTCAATGTCACATGTCAAGTAAAAAAAACCCAACAAGCCCAACTTCTGTAGAACAGATTGAATACCTGCCACTGCCAGAAGCATTTGATGCAGGCCGTCAACCCCTTTTAAGTTAATAAAAAGAAATGCCAATAGAGTTTGAGGTGCGCAAATCACAAGTGAGGAGACTCAAACAGAAGCATGTAGCCGGATGGGAACCAAAATATTCAAAATTGAAGATCCCAGAGAAGGGCAGCCAGGGACGATATCCCAGTGAATGCAGAAGCACAAAACCAATGAAGCAGAGTACCAGAAGACACCTCAAAACAAAACAAAAGCATAAATTTTAGCAAGATCTCAAACTCTTAACAATGCGATAGCAACTGCCAGAAAAATACTCTATTACCTGTAATGGAACTACATGCGTCCTGCATAGAATAAAGAACACAAGCTGATAAATCAAAGAAAGTAACTAGTCCAACCCAAGAGAAGGATGTTCAGGGCATTGCCCATCTAAACAGACTTGAACTGCAGTGCAAGCACACTAGTTTAACAAAATTTCAACATCCACTTGAAAAACAGTTTGCCAACTCTTTAAAATCAGCTTCTGCTTCGGCGTCGATCCCTTGCACCATTTCTGCAAATTATTAAGCACCACATTACCAGTATGAAATATAAAATGATGACCATGATCACAGCACTGACCACTAGAGTCAGCATATATAAAAAGGAAACAATATGGCAGGATGATCCCAAAATATGAATGATTGAGCTTATTTGTAGTCAACACCTTAGAGTTGGAGAGCAGTAAAGTAGGATGAGATCAAGTAAGGACAGGTAGTACAGACAAGATTGAACAATTGAAAATCGTTAGTATGAATAAATAAAACAATTGAAAACAGGCATTAATGATGTCAGAAAATAAGCCATGTTAAATGTTCAATAATAACAAATCCGTAGGCTGTACAAGTTAACATTTGCCTCATCAGAAACAGGCAGTAAAAATAGTGATGCCTATTCAACAAAACGTTACCCAATTGAAAGCTAGAAATTAAGTCCAAAGAAATAGAAGCTTACCCATTAGCATACGGTAGCTCCTCACGTCCACGGTAAGGAGGTGATCTGCTATAGCTGCGTCCACGAGGTGATAAACTGCGGCGCCTGGGAGACCGACCACGAGGACTATAACTCCTGCTTCATATAAATGAATAATGTTGAAATACTGTCAAACAAAACACTCAAGAAATTAAATTAGAAAACTGCATATTTAGAGGAAAATACCACATTCCCCCAAACAGCAACTATGAAACCAACTTCCAACTCAAGAAGGTAAACAAGGATCTTAAGTCATGTAGAGTAGCAAAAACTCAAAACTAAAGAGGATTGAACTGACAGACTTAACGATATAATCAATATTTTTACAATTTCCAATGATTATCATAATCTGAGTCGCATTCATATGAACTTAATTAACATGAAAACTAAAGTAGAGCATTCTAATATACAGGGGGCTCATATATGAACAAGGCAAGAATCCATAATCAAATAAAAAATCACACCACCTTGTGCTATAATCTGCACAAATGCACACATTAGAGACTATGACATAGCAATCTAACCTTCGCCCATAACTCGGGCTCCTGCGAAATCGTGGTGGGCTGCGACTGCGGCTGCGACGTCTTCCTGAACCACCACGCATGCGACATTCACGAGCAAAATGACCAGGCTCACCACACTCATAACACTTCAAATCAGAACCACCAGAACGACCACGTCCACCTCCTCCACGTCCACCACCTCCACCTCTGGAATTGTGGGAAAGCTCTACCCTCCAACCATTCTTACCTACTCATGGAAACAAAAAGAAAAAGGCTAAATAAGAAGAAAAACAAATACATCAATTCCAATATATAGCCACCTGTTCAAGAGAAAGAAAACAAACAATAATCTCTTCACTTTGCTTACAAGACTAGAGAGTCAATTCCAGCAGAAAAATATGTTATGAAGGTAACTTCCTAACACGCAGATTACAAGTAAGCAGGTAGCATTGGTTAATTGCATATAGATATCACTCACATTGCCCTTGGGTATATAAATCTATTAGAGCTCAAATTGCTCATAGGAACATACATTTGACACAGGCAGCACTCACATGTCCCATGGATTAATTGCAGTAGCATACATCTCATTAAACAAACGCATTATGTAACAGATGTGTAGCTTTGCCATAACCCTCCAAACCAGTGCAATTCCTCAGTTCACACTCTTATTTCCCTTCACATACAGTCAATCTCTACAAATCAGCAGTCTTTGATGAAGACTGGCGGAAAAACCACTATTGCAGGCCTGCTTGCAGAAGAGAATTGCAAAGAAGTAGAAGAAAGAGAGCATCTGCTAGCACGTAGGCCTATAGCTTCCTCAAATGAAAAGGAAGACTTAAATGGGAAGTCGAGGGAAACCCTTCAACATATCAACCAGAAAAGGGGGCAAAACAATAATAAATTAGCCAGTAAAATGAGCAAAATACTAAAAGAAATTTAAACGACAGATTTTGGAAGCATCGCATTTTTTTTAAATGCTCTTAAATATACCATCTAATTCCCGAATAGCATCCTGCGCATCTCTGCGGTCATCAAAGTCAATAAAAGCATAACCAGGTGGCCTCCTTGCAACCCACACACTGCACAAATAAAATTCATGAGGCTAGTTTATTATCTAAAAATGAATAGAAGTATATTCCAGAAACAGCTCATTGTCGTTAAACTCGGAAAAAAAATTGATTGAAAATTGAAAAGTTAAAAAGTATGCAAACAACAGCAGAAAATGATATCAATTCGTGACCCAATGCGTTTGATTCAAGTGATATATGCAAGATTCAGAACTTAAAACATAGACAGCATCCAATTAATACAGGACTTAGAAAACACTCGTTCATTCAGAATAGAATCTTTTATAAACTACGATGCTATAAAGTCCACATCTTCGATGAAACTATGCAAGACTTTCAGCACTGACGGTGACACGGTAAACTTTACCTACTTTCTCTAAATTACGAAAAACGAATTGCAATATTACGAACTGACGGTTCAACTACCTTCGTATGACTCCAAATACACGGAATTCATCTTCAAGCTCTCTCTCAGTAACTCTTGAATCTAAGTTACCAACATAAACACGAGACATGACTTCGGCCTTTCAGAATAACCTGCTGAAACACACAGACAACAAGGATTAAACAGACTGACAGAAACCTTGCAAGGAGAACACGAATATGTTCAAGTAAAGAAAATTGAGACCATGCTCTAATTCCGGGTGAGGGAAAAAATAGATCCTTGGCATGAATTGATAGCAAAGAAGACCAAATGAACAAAATTGAAAACAAATGCATGCGCTCATATGGCTTCTTGGAAGCACGCGAGATACAAAACCTGAATAGTAGAGAAGCGAGATCTAAACCTGAAGCGATGTGAAGAAGAAGAACGAAGGAAAAACCCTAGCCTCGGCCGCCTCCCGCTCCTATTTGCCCTAGGATTGATATCCGCGTCAACTAACCAGGGCGGAGAAAAATATCGCAACGCATTAATGGTAACACTACATATATTTCTCTTCTATTTCTCAAGTTATTAAATACCCCCCAACGCCTTCTCGTCTTTGTACCGAAAATTCCCTCAAGCCGAAGTCGTAATACTAATAACCCGAAGCTTTTTTTAAAAAAAAAATAATAATAATTTAATTAATTAAAAAAGGAAATTAAAAAAAATAAACTTTCTAAATGATGACAATTTTATTTTTATTTCTAATTCTAATTATGAAACTTAAACTTTTGCTGCCTTTGTTCAATATCAACCTCGGTCTGTGAATACTAATTAATATTAGGATAAAACTTATGTCCAGTACTTGATATTCATGAGATCCAGTTAGTCAATCAAATGTTGCCACCTAATTATTTACAACACATTGGCACTTAACGTTAGTTAACTACCGTTAAAATTTCTTCTTCCCTTTACGTTAATTTCTTCTTTGGCTGCCCTCCAAATTACAAATATCATTGGCCCTATGTAAACTGCTCTCTGACTCGATTAGTTATATCATACCCATATGAAGTTTCATTTTACATTAAACTTGTTCTCAACTTCTTTTGAAATGCTCATACTTATTTTTTTGTAGAAGTTATTGTTAAGACCGCTTTGGAGGAACGAATTTGATTAACTATTTTTTAGGTTTCAATTCATACAGTTTGCTCTTGACAATACCTCTGAGCATGGGATATGAGTAAAATCCCCCGAGTTTGTATTATTGTTATGATGTTGACAATACCCATAACAAGGCATGGGTGTAGGTGCAAGGTGGGGGAAGGCGAAGAAGTCGAGGAGCTAGGACCATGGACGGGGAGTGGCGTAGAGAGATCGAGAGGCATCCATAGCAGGAGATGAAGGAAAAATCCAATGTCGATTGCAGTGGAGGGGGGCTAATGGTGGCCGAGGGTTTTTATGGACATTGGTGGGAGGAGAGTTGGATCTAAAGCTCCAACCTAAAAAGAAATTGATGCAGAGGGAAGAAGAAATTTTAACGGTGGTTAACTGGGGTTAAGTGCCAATGTGTTATAGATAATTAGGTGGCAACGTTTGATTGGCTAACTGAACCTCATGAATATCAAGTACTGGACATAAGTTTTATCCTTAATATTAATATATTTGGATATTAAAATATATTTGGTATTATAATTCTGGAGAGTATTTTAATGGGTTAAACCTAATTTTATTCTCTATAATTTACTTTGATTTTGCTTTTGGTTTTTAAAATTTAAAATTGATGGTTTTGATTTTAAAGTTCACTTTTTTTAAAATTGTTAGTCTATATAATTTTAAAAAGATATATACCCAACATTAACATTGTAAATTTCATTTATATCATTAACTCCATTAATTATAATAAAATTGCTTAATAATTGGATAAAATAACATAAAAACAATTCTTATATAAACTATCTGTAGACTTAAATTTCCTTCTTTTTTTATTTTTTATTTCATATTTTTTATCTTTCTTGGTTTTGATCCATATAATTTTATAATGATTTGAATATTTAGCAACGTTAATTAACACCTGGAGAGACCAAAACAAAAATCTACTCAAAGTATAAGTATCCAAACCAAAATCCATTTAAAATATAGGGATCAAAACTAAAATTGATCAAAAATATAAGATCCTTCTAAAATCATATGAATTTGATAAGAGGCAAAGGAATGTTAAACCAAAAGAATAGGGGCTTCTTGGAAATTTATGGCTCAATATATTGAAAGGCACCAAAATCAAAGATCCAAAGAACAAAAGAATCGCGATTTCCTAAGCCTACATACAATCTGCTATCAATACGTCCCATGACTAGTTCGGGGAACAAAGGCTATTCCCGCAAAATCTCGTCACTGAGATATCCATCTTCTCTTCCATGTTATCTGCTGCCTGTACCCTTTCCAGCGTCTGTATCTTCATTCATTCATAACAGAATTTTGCAGATAATAGTCCGACAACCACAACAGGAAGAAGAAATTATACCCAATCTTAATTCCTATTCGTCCCCTGGAATCAATTATACCCAATCTTAATAAGATAGGCACCAAAAAATTGCCCAATCAATTATACAAATCCAATACTTGACTGATCATCAGCTAAATCAGGGATTCTTATCTTAAACCACAAAAAAGGCAAGTAGTGTGTGTATTATGGCCCAATAAATTATAATTCCAAGTCGCAAAGCAGGCTGTCTCATTAGAGCTCGATCACATGATACCCTGCAAAAATGTGAACGCAAGATGAATTTTTTTCAAAGTACAACTTTCATAAAAGCAAATACAAAGAGGAGGAAGAGTAAGCCTACCACAATCCATCAATCATGTCAGTCAAAGGCCTGGTAAATCTTGGGAGTGGGACAATTTTTGATGAAGTGAGTGCCTTAAATCCATGTACTGTGGCACAAAGTGGAAACCGGACAAATTTATAAGAAACTACATTCTGTCTAAATAAAAAATAAACCGGTCAAGTAGTGCAGAATTACCTTTGTCCTCCTCTTCATCCTCCATCCTACTAGTACTACCAGGGTCTGTATCCACAGCAATGGCAACATGATCATTATTACCCTTGCGCAGACTGCGAACTTGAGGCGTTGCAGGAGTCCCTGCTGCTGTCCACTTGTTGATCTGCTTAAAGCCAATAAAGAGTCAAAACAAATCAAACCTTCATGCACGAGACAAGACAGTAACTTTATATTACTTGATCCTAAGAAATCTCATCACTTCCTTTTCAGCCACCACCCAGACGCATAGTTTATTCTATCATATATAAATACACAAACATTCAATTTAACCAGAGTAAAATGGTGCATTAAGCTACCTAAGTGATAGTAGTACATAAATCGGCACATTCCTTTTCCAAGCAAAACCAGAAATATGTAAAGATAAGATTTTTGCCTCACCACGGGTTCAACTTCCACAATTTCCGATCTTGCGATAGCTTGCTCTCCAGACTCTTCCACGCCATCAAGCAAATTTAGTCGCGATTCTTTCTCATGCAAAGACTTCTGTAGAGCTTCAGCTTTGTGGGTCAATTCTTCTACCTTCCTACTTTCTACTTGCAACATTGCATCTTTACCATCTGCAATTGCCCTTAAATTCTCTATTTCTGATAACAAAGATGTAAGCTTCTTATGAAGTACCTCTTTGAATTCATCAGCCTGAGTATTACCCTTCACTTCAGGATGCATATCATGCATCCCATGTTGAGAGACCATCATGTCAACCCACATCAAGAACTCAAGGATCTCATCTGAACTTCTCTTGTTGCTATTTTGTGATGCAAGAAGATCATTGGTGCATCTAGTAACCTCTTGCCTTAAGAAAGAAATCTCAGAATCCCGTTCTTGTAGTAGGGATTGCAAATTTTCAACCTCCGCAAGTAGACTTGAAGACAGGTGGTGAAGCTCATCAAACTTAGTTACGGTGATGGAAAGCCTTTTTGTAACCTTACCATTAGCATTTTCAAGATTCTCAATTTCCAGATTCTTCTGCTGAACCAACTTTTCAAGTTCCTCAATCTTTTTCGTCAATTCTTCCATCTGCACCTCTTCCTCATCCAGAGCTTGTGTTAGCGCATAAATTTCTGCAGTCAATCCAGAGGTTCCAAAATAACAATGAGTATTATATTATATATCAAATACAAATATGGTACAAGTTTAATTAAAAACACAACTAATCAGACGGAACTCACCTTGGTCTTTGCTAGACAACAAATCAACCTGGCATCTGATTTTCTCCTCTAATTCACCAGTTGTTACTAGCCTATCCTGCAGAGCATTCACCTTCTGCTCCAGGACCTTCCTTTCAGCCTCAATCTCATCGATCTGTTTGACTAAATTTTGCTCTTCCATCTTTGAAGATTGAAATTCTTGCAAGTAACTGTTCGCAGCACCTTCAGCAACCTTGATCTGATTTACAAGGTCCATGCAGATCCTGTCCCTTTGAACATCCTTCTCCTGAAGTTCTCTCTGCAAATTTGTTATAGTAGCCTTCATTTCCTTCTGGTTAGCATCCAGAATTTTAGTTTTTATACTAGCAACCTCATTTGCACCCAACAGCAATCTATCTGCTACAGTCTTGATATATTCCGCAGATAATAAATGAGCCTCGCCACTGGAAGGGTGTATTCCATCCTCAAATGCTGTTGATTGGAAATTAATCCCGAGATCTGAAGATGCTGAATCATTAGCAACCAGATCAGCTTTTCCATATTCAATTACAGCAATCGAATTGGCACATGCTTGATAAAGGTAGGCAATATTCTCACGTAAAACAACAAGTTCACCATCTTTTTCAATAATTTTTTTCTCCATGGCTTCACAGGACTCTCTTTGGGATATTATATCCCTTTGAATGCTCATCACTAGTTCAGATAATGTTTTGCCCTGTTCCTGTGCCACACTCAAGTGCGTGTGTATGCTTTCCTTAAGAGAACCAAGCTCCACCAATAACTTTTGCAGTTGAAGCCCAATAAGACGACAATTTTCAATTAAGTTTTTATCATCAACATGGTCAATCGTCTCCGACCAAGGGTCCACAGACACAACGCTCTTCTGTAGAAGAACAGAATTAATCATATAGGATGAAAGAATAAGTAATATGCACAATAACGAGTTATTGAATTATCTCATGCCAGGAAATAATAACATACAAAGACCAGATTCCCCATGTTATAAAGAAAAACTCAAGTTAGCAGCATAAATCACAACGAAGAATCAAGTGATCAAAAGTAACCAATATGTACAGAATCAGTAAATCCTGAAGTAAACTATTAGTAAAGAATATCTCTAGTACTCAGTTTGTTATACTTTGAAAAGTCAGCATTAATTAACAACAGACATATAATAAAAGCGTATTTGAATAGCACAGGTTATGGCATTCTCTATTTTCCGTCCTCATAAACAGATGAAACACATTTGATGTAGAGCGACAAGACAGAACATCAAAACAAGAAAAGCAAACAAAAAATTAACTAAATCAACATCATATGGTAAAAATACCTGATCAACAAATGACATTCCTAAAATGCCATCATGTTCGCTAGTAACAGATGAATCAACGACAGTGGCAGCATTTATGGCTTTCATGCATGACTCAAGACCAACCTTTAGACTTCGGAAAGATTCCAAATCCACAAACAAAGCATTGGCCATTAACTTGCCAGTCTCACTGAAGCCTTTGAGAAGTTGGTTCAAGCTAGATTTTAATCCCATGATCTCAGTAAAATGGCTCCTCCTTTCCTCCATGTGCAAAGTTGACAACTTCTCAAGATGAGAAATCGCTTCCAGTTTGTCAGCCTCAGCTAAATCCCTTTCCTTTTTTATATCCAAAAGTTCATCAGCAACTTTTGCAAGCTCCTCCTGGAAGGCATCATTTCTCTCTTGTACTTCATTCAACTCAGCCAAGAGGAGCTCTGCTGCTCTCTTAGATTTCATGGACTCTTGCTCTAGAGAAGCCACAGAAGCATGCAAACCAGAGCATAGCTTCCCAACCCATTCCAGCTTGTTTACTGAATCATTTGTCTTAGATGCATTCTCAGGTTCGAGAGCTTCTAGCCTATCTGCATAACTGAACAAATCTTTGAACTTCTCTGCAAACTCTGCAAGAGCATGTTTCCAGTTCTTGTTCTCAGCTTTCAAGTACTCCATCTCATTACTCATCTCTTCAATTGTTTGCTTTAGACTGTCTCGTTGTTGAACCAATAACTTCCCTTTCCTGACTGCAACATTTAACTTCTCTCTAACGGAAGCTGACTTCAGTTCCTCCTGATTAAGCTGCTCCTGCAACTCCTCAGCTCTTTTAGTTAAAGCTTCAACTTCACTGGATAAAGCTATTTGCTTGTCCAAATACCTATCTCTCTCCTCCTTCACATGCATTAGTTCATGAAAAGCCTCTTCCAGATCTTTCTTCAAACTATCAATAGTTGTGTCCTCCTTTTGATCAATATCCCGGCCTGTTGCCTCATTAAGAGCAGCATTAGCTTCTTGTGTATGTTGTCCATCAATTGCATCCCCATATGCCAGTTTTGTTGCCATGGGAGTTGTATAATTCTCTAGGAGCTTTCTCAGCAGTGCTTCTAAGGAATCAATACTCTCCTGGCCAGAAACCAAATATTCTGCTTCAAATTCCTGTAAGGCGTCACCAACCAAATCTTGCAATTCTCTGATCCTGCCCTCAAAGGCGAGCATTTGCTCTTCAAGGGCAGATTTCTGCTTCAATTTCTCCTCCAAGCCAGTTAACTCATCAGACAGCCTTTCATTCCCAAGTTCAGCTTCCCTTGTCTGCACTGACAGTTTCTCACATTCATGCATCAGTAACTCCACTCTGTCAGAAAGATGCTTCCTCTCAGAGGTAACAACTCTGAGGTCTTCCTGAAGAGCAGACACTCTCCTTTGAGACTCTTCAAGATCAGCATTTAGCAATCCACAATAGCTGTCATATTGTTCAATCTTAAGCAGCAGAGAATCTCTATAATGACTAGCCTCAACAACTGCCCTTGCTAACCACTCAATCCTATCAACTGTCTCCATAGATCGCAAATGTGAAGGCATATCAATTTTATCTACAAGCTCTTCCCACCTCTGCACGAGTCTGTTTCTTTCCATTAATGACTGCTCCAGCATTTCATTTTGTTCAGCCAACACATAGTACTTACACTGTAACTCCTCTAAGTTGTTTCTAAAATCTTCCCCTGTATCAGATTGTTGCTGAACATCTTTCCAGGCACCCATGGCAACAAAGCCAGCATCAGAGAATGAACCTCCTTCAGCTGAAATCTTCTGATCTAAATCATTCACAGGCAACGAGTTTCCTGCAGCCAAGCTAGCCAACCAATCAATCTTCTCAATTAGGTCTCTTGAATGAAACCGCTCTGGCAGATCTAGGTCTTCCAATATCTCTTCTATCCTCTGGAGTAATGAATCTTTATGAAGAAATGACTCTCTTAAGGCATTAGCTGAATTGCGAATATATGAAAGCTCCGATTCCAGAGACTCCACACGTTCACCAGCCTCTACATAGGTCTTAAGTTTAGCTTCAACCTCATGAATTATAGTATCTTTCAACTGTAGCTCCTGCAAGCATTTCTCCAAATCACTGGATGTTTCAGCCAAGGACTGTTTGAGGCCATCCCGCTGCACAACCAAGCCTTTTCCCTTGCTAACAGCTATGCTAAGTTTCTCCCTTATTGAGGAGACCCGTTGTTCTGACTGCTCAAGTTCTCTAGTCTTTACATTCAATTCAGAACAAACAGCAACATGAGTATCCTCAGCCTGACGTAAGCTTTCCCTCAAAATAAGTATTTCATTTTCATGTTCAGTACATAGGGTTTCTAGATAATGTATCTTTTCCTGCATTTCAGACAATTCCATCACCTTAGTTCCATAGCCTTCTTTAGCTATGTGTTCCTGGAGTTCAGCTTCTCTAGTTTTCTGAACAAGAGTAACTATTAATGATTCTAAACATGAGAGAGGTGCTTCATCCATTTTGATCTTCATCTCGTCCACTTCCAATACACCTTCAACTTCTTCAACTAACTTACTAACAACATTTAGATCAAGACACTTCATGTTCAGTTCCTCCAATTCTTTTTCCTTGTGCATCAAATCTGACTTAATCTCTCTGGTAACAGACTCAAGTTCCAACCTCCTATTAAGTATGTCCCCAAGAGATTTCATGATGGTTTCAAAGATGCTATAGTTCAGTGGATCAGGCAATGGCTCACCCTGTACATCTATCTTACCTTCATCTGTAGACCCACAGTGTTCATGGACAAGCTTCCTCAGGTCACTGTATATTTTATTCATGATAACAACCGCCAATTCATTCTCCCCATGAAGCTCATTGCACCTTGTACTCATTTCTTCATTCAAAGTACTCACTGTTCTTTGTTCTGCATAAGCAGTTTCAAGTTTCTTCCGAAGATCTGCAATCACTTCAGTGGCTGCATTAACGGAAACTGCAAACCGATTATTGGCTTCCACACCACTGTAACTGCCAGTAGAGATGGTTGAAGAAAAATTTTCTCTAATTGATTCATCCAGCTTCACAGTTATTTCAACAATCTCAGCCATAGTGGCATTCCAGCCTCGCTCAAGTAGCATTGCCCTCTCTGTCACCTCCTTCTGCAAATTTTCCAGCTGACTACCAACAATAGAAGCCATGTGATTTGTAATTTGTTGCACCTCATATAAATCAATACGCAATTGACTAATTTTCAACTGGCTTTTTTCAAGCTCTGCACAAACTATACTGTTTTTGGCTTTGCAGGAGAGGTTTTCTCCCTTTAAAGCTCTGCAGAATTCATCAAGATCATTATTCTTTTCTTGAATGTCACCCAGAAGTTGCATTGCAGCTTCATACTGAACTGAAAGTTCAATGTTGGATGCTTCCAAATCTGAACAATGTTGTTGCAATACTTCATCTTGGTATTTGTCACCAATTTCTTCTATTTTTGCCTTGTACACATCCAAAGTGCTATGGAGAGAGGTATTTTCTTTGGTAAGTTGTTCAAGATGTGCTGTGGCTTCTTTAAGATCAACTTCAAATCTCATCCTTCCAACCTTTTCTGTAGATAATTGATCTTGAACAGAAGCGATCAGAGATGAGAGTATATGAGTCTCAAGAACGAGAGATTGTTTGTCCTCTTCAAGCTTCTTTTGCTGATCAGATAATAATTCCAGGCTCCTGTTTAAGTCTGAAATCTCTGATTGTAGACTTGCCACTACATCTGTACTTTCAACAGACTCTACTGACAGCTTGCCAATCTCATGGTTTAGGTGCTCAACATCAGTTTCAGCCTTATTCCTGTCCTCCGTCACCAAAGACAACCTTGCACTCAGGTTAGAATTTTCAGCTCTTAATCCTTCAACTGAACTCTTAAGGTCAGCCAATTCTGTTGACAGCTTTTCACTTTCAAAAAGATGAAACTCCTTTTCCTCCTCAAGTTTATTTTTCTCTCCAACCATTAAAGAAAGTGTTTCACTCATGACTTTGTTTTCCGTTTGCAAAGCTGTGACCAAGCCTATGCAGTCAGTCATCTCTGTAGACAGATCTAGTGAATCCCTTTGAGACAATTCTAAACTGTTCTCCAACTCAGCTACTCTCGCAGAGAGTTCTTCAGCCTTTGCTTTGGCAGAATTGAATTGGCTCTGCAGTTCTACACTCTTACGGACAACATCATGTAATTCAATCTGGCAATTAGCAAGCTCCTCTGCAAGGCGATGATTCTTGTCATTGATTTCACCATGTGAAGCTCGGAGGTGAGATAGTTCGTCAATCAACAGACAATGTTGACTATCAGATTCCTGTTGAAGCTCTAGCTGTTCTGTCAGTTGCAAAATTAGTAAATCATTCTTTAAGTTTGCTAGAAACAATTCTTCTTTGACTCTCTCAAATGATTCTAGAAAGGCAAAATCTTGTAAAACTGGACTTCTGGCTACAGGTTCTATATTAGAAATGGTACTTCTAGACTTCAACAAACACTGATAATCTTCTTCACTAAGCCCATTTATAATTTCTGTCAGCTGAACGAGATTGATTGAGTTCACATCAGAAATAGGAGAGATGCCCAATGTTCTGTCTGAGTTTACTCCATGAGCTCCTATTGACAATTCATGGATTTTATCCACAGAGACAGATCCAGCAGACGCATGCCACTGGTTAGGCTCCTCCTGAAGTCCCTTGTTCTCTCCACTATGAGGCAAGTCTTCATGGGTCAGGTCAAGAAATATCTCTCCCTCCAGGTCTGCTTCATAAGATGCATCCTCAATTCTAGTCTGCCCTAGAGCAATCCCAGAAAGATCCTGAGCATTCTCACTGACCTCAGACAAAGGAGTCTTCTCATGACCATCAATTTCAGCAGCACAGCTTTGAAAAGATTTGTTTGCCTCCAAACCATCAGCATCCTGCATGGTCCCTACCAAGCAACAAATGAGATCATAATTGAACATAAAATACACAAAACAATTTTCCCAGCCAAATCTAATAGAATATTATTACCCAGAAGAAGATAGAAAGAAAAAAGTCATGGCCTTGAATAAAATGAAGAGAGAGGTAAGTGAAGAGCACAACCTACATCTGTTACCTGATCTTCCCTCATTAGTGTCAAGGATGTACTGGAAATTTTCTCATGTAAGGGCAAAGACTCTTTCCTCTCCTCACCCTCTATTTCTCTGCTAGTAGCACCAGGCGCTGCAGCTGCACCTGAAGCAGGTGAGAACAAGTCAAGTGCAGTAGACATATGATCGCTTGCTAGTCCACCTTCAAATTTAACTTCCCCCATATCCGTACCAGCATCCTGAGTATTTTCCCCCTCATTTTGGACTGACAACTGAGAATCGGCTTTGGCTACTCCCTGATCCTGATGTTCTAGCTCAACAGTAGAAGCCAATTCTGGTTTGATATTTGCCTCATATGCAACATCCACTGATAACGAATCAACAGGGAGAGCATTAAGCTCAGAAGTTGATAAATTTGCCGGAGACTGCAACCCTGATGATTCTGTGCCACTCAAATTACAATCAGTGCCAGTCTCAACCTCCTCATCAACAATATGAGATGACGCTATTGACATGGGTGCGCTAGTTGCAGCATCAGCATCAGACTCATGCTGCTCAGGCTTGCTAGATTTTTTCGAATTTTTTCCGGCACTGCTACTGCCTTTACTATCCTTCTTTTGACGAAATTGTTGAAGCTGACATAAAAATATTAATAATAAGAATTAAAATTATGAACTGCAAACATTCACCTCCACTCCTTATACCCTACAGCTTAGAGATTTAATTATTTACATAGAAAGAGAGAACTAATGCCGACTAAATAATTTCAGATCCACTTTTTTTTAGGGTGGGGAAGAAACATCCCAGTTTCCAGGCAAAAATAATGATACTAATAATGTTAATAGAAACGATAAAAATTCAATGATCATCGTTGTTTTTTTTTCAGTGTAATCATATCCCAGTTCATATGCAACAACGGTCTAACCCCGTTTATATTCAGTGACATAATCAACTCGATTGTTGCGCTGCCATCATGCAACCGAAACTCGGCTATCACTAAAGGCATTGAAATGGACGAGAAGCAGTTCATTATGGCTATGTTAATATATAATTGAAAATTATAATTAAATGATATAGCCAGTATACAGATACCCTTTTTCTCCCGGCTGCAAGCAGATCGGTGCGACTCTTGTTTTTGTCCATCCGACCCACTCGGTTCTCGCTTCCTTTTGTGACGGCGAAAGTCACCACAAGCAAAACCCAGCTCCCATTTAAATCCTCTTATTCTGCGCCCGAAGGGGAATAAAACATGGTGACGTTCTACGTAATCAGAATTCAAAACAGCCCCGCGTTCCCTTCATACATCATGGAAGCTAGCTCTTCCACCCAGGATAAAACTCCGCACAGTCCTTTGTAACAGAAGATTTGTACGAGTGCAGAAGCCCCTGGAATTTATAATTTATAATTTAATTTATACTGCCAAATCTCACCTACAACCAAACGAACCATACCTAACTAATTTTGAAATATCAGCAGAGAAACAGCACCAGAGAACCAGAAAATCAAGAATGGAACTTCGAAATTATTGGACTACCAAGACAAACAATGAATCAGTATCCAAAGGTGGATACTGGAACCGAACAAAAAAAAAAGGAATCAGCACCTTGATAAGGGATTGGCAGCGACGTTGCCCTGGCTAATGTTAATAGGCGTGGTGATAGCTTCGATGCAGCGTGACAACGGGGGTTCAAAAAGATTTGTCTCGGCTATGAACTAGATGGCGCTGCCCTTTGCCATGGCGTTTGATTCTGTACGTGTTTGAGATCTTACGCGCCTGACCTCTTTCTTGCTGGTGGAACTGTGCTTTCTATGGTCGGTTAAAAAAAAAAATGTTTTCCAATTTTGTTGGTGCGAAACTGCGAATTTTGTTTTGCGCTTGCGCAATTTTAGCTTTTTAAAAAAGGAAAAAAAAACAAATCTCTATGTGTTTATACTTTATAGTTATATTTATTATTGTTTTTTTTTAACTCATACTAATGATAAACTCAGTTAAATTCACAGGTTTATTAACTAAGTTAACCATTCTTACATCTTTATCTTATAAAATTGTATCAACCCGCTCTTCAAACAATATTAACTTTTTCTATTAGATTATGATTTGTGACTTTATATATGAATATCACAAAAAATTCTTGGTTAAATAAGTTAAAGCATGAATATTGTTGTATTTAATTTCAATTATTTGGATTTAAAATATATTCAAATCAAATTATTATATTTTTTATATTTTAATTACATATTTTTAATAGTTATTTATTCATGTAAGTAAACTCTCACAAGTTTTCTGATTTAAGCTTATAATTATAGTTTACTTTTCTATTATGAGTTTTGCTTAAACCCATGAATTTGATAACCTTTATAACAGCTATTAGTTGGGTTGAATTCCTAGGTGAAGGAAATTTGATGGCCCCAAAAACAATTCTAATGGAAAAAACTACGTTAATATGACTCAATCTGTCGTAGTGTTAACAAACCATATTTATACAAATTAAGATAAAACTCATTTTATATACTTAGTTTATATATCATAAATTAAGTTGAAAACTAGTTTTACCCCTAACCCCAA
>QFDD01003400.1:0-20847 GCA_006871305.1 Vachellia collinsii | reverse complement strand
CGGTCTGGTCCAGCTTTTTGAACCATACTTATAATAATTAACATTTGTGCTTTTATTGAGAGCCGACCAACTAGAGAGAGACTACCTACATATGGATTGATTGATAAAAGGTTAAGTGAAGCGTTGTGGTGTGAAATCGTTGGGGACATTATCTTTTAACGGGATAACCAGTCTTTTGGATGAGGTCTCCATTTAAACTTACAATGATCACATAAACTAAAGGGACTAACTAAAGTTACTAAATTAAAAGATGATGATCATTGGGTTTAGAATGAGGAGATACAATTAAATAAACTCATTTTACGTAAGTTGAAATAAAACTACTCTCATATATTTATCTTGGATGCCATTAAATCATTTAAAAAAAAATTAATTCAAATACACTTGCGGGAGACAATCCTGTGAATATATATAGTTACTGTTGAAGGCCAATGTTTTAACAGTACTGTTGTCGGGTAGTAATAATGGAGTTTGGAGAGAAGCTAGACAGTATTGTCTCATTGCCATGGCAACATGAACCTGCATGCAAGAACAACCTCTGTGTGTAACAGGTCATGCATGTGGTCTCACTGCCAAAACCCTCAAAGAGACTGACGACGTTAACGTCAATGCGTACGTGCATGGTTGGATCACCAGTTGTGATATTAATATACGCAGTGCATATAAAATTTCTCTGGTTTAACTAACTGCTTCTTCTGTTTGTTTCGATGATCGCTATGATCGATCTGCGTACACATATTGGTGTCATAATTAATGTTTGTGGCATGATGTCATCCAGAAATCTCTAGGTTGATCTTTTACACTGCCAAAAAATTAATTATTTCCACAGAAAGTATAAAAAGTTACTGTTGAAAGATTTTGATGATGATAAATCATTGCTAAAGAGTCGCTACAATAACTATTATCGTTAAAAGTATTAATGATGGCAAGGATAATTTGCTTTCGAAAAGACTTTCAACGGTAACAAAAAATCATCACTAAAAATATTTTTTTGTCACCGTCAATACTTTCACAATTATTAAAAAAATAATTACTTTAGTGATTACCACATCATTATCGTCTAATGTCACGTCACCGACAACTGCCACATTACTCACCACGATTCCTTGCACACCTACCACGTGTCGTCATATATATACCACCTCACCTACACCATATGTAGCCACATCGCACTACCATGTGTCCCCAGTTGATAAATTTGAAAGTTTGCATTCTCTAGGAATCGAACTTCCAATCCTTTGGGGGTGCGTGGAAGCCTTTGCCAGCTGAGCTATAATGACTTTACATACTTTAAACGCATATTTAAAAATATATATAATATTTTGCTACTAATAAATTATAGACATTTATATATATATTTATGTATATATATTTATACATATATCTACATATACAATATATAATATTATTAGAAACTAGAAGTAAATTGGATGATAGTTTTAATGTATGTGCTTATTATTTTATATCTTTGCATTTTATGTTATATATAATATGTTATTGATTGAATAATCATTTTCATACACTTATATAATTATTAATTTCATAATTTTTATTTTTTAAAATATTAGTTTTAGGTAAAAATATTATTTTTAATAAAAATTTTATAAACAAAATAAATATTAAATTTCTTGCCTTTAGCGGTGACAAAAAGTTGACACTGAATTCTTCCTTTGACGGTTACTCAAAAAAGTCACTTCTGAACTATCGCCGCTGAAAGCCTGACCTTCAACGGCAACTAAAAAAGGTTATCACTGAAAGTTTTGCCTTCGACAGTGATAAAAAAGGTCACCGCTAAAGATATATTGAAAGTCATACCTTCAGCGGCAACTGAAAAAAGTCGCCACTGAAAGTTTTGCCTTCAGCAGCGACAAGAAAAAGCCATCACTGAAGGTGCCTTTTTTATCGTTACCGAAAGTTGTCACTAAAAGGCATTTTTTTGTAGTGTTAATTAAATAGCACGTGGTGAATACGATGTGGCCATTACATACAGTAAACTTTCATCACAATCACCAGAGCTATTTAATACCTCATGTTTTTAATACAAATATCGGTTAACTTTTTGGGAAAATTAGATAACATAAATAAGATGATATATTATATATATTATTTTTTTCTCAAACTAAATATTTTAAATATATAATCTAAAATAATTTATTTAACTATCTTAATCTTGTCAAAATGAAATCATATTAACAACAAGAGTTAGTTAATTGTAATTGTCTAAGGCCTTTTACTACTCGATGCCTACCTCATGAACAACACAAACACACTCTCTCTCTCTCTCTCACACACACACACACCTACCCAATTATTCGTGTGAAATGCTAAACTAGTCGTAGTGGTATTAGATATTATGGTGACTGCTTAATCTCTCGCTGCAGTGGTCAAGGTTTGTATCTGTTTAAGGTCAACTCACTTTTAATTTGCTTTCATTATTCTGATACTTACAGTACATCGCTTACGGTACAGCAGTTAATTACCATGTCCGACAAAAGAAAAATTTTCTGATTTATTATTATTAGTGCTATAAGTATTAATTAAAGGGGAGGACCTTGAAAATTTTCTGTTAAGAAATAAGTTGCAAATAACAAGTTGGATAATTCCCTACAAATATAGAAGTACAAATTGCAAATTCTTATACTTAGATGTTACTTTTTTTTTTTTGTCATATCTGTATAATACTTGAACTCATAACCTCACGTTTAAACAAGATTTAAGAGGGGAGATTAAATCTTAATATCATTTGGCTATATTAGGCACTGACAATACTTAAATAATTGAGAATGAGCTTTCGAAGTTTTGACGAGAAAGATTGGAAGGGCAAGTGTACACATTTATTAGCCATAAATATAAAAAGATACAACGTTGTGCTATATATAGCAGATAGGTTTATGAATATTGATACAAGGCCCATGCTAATTAATAACCATATAAATAAATAGGCTTTACGAATATTGCATCTCACAATTATTTCTCTTTCTACTTTTAAGCGTTTTCCTCTTGGCTATAGACTGCTGGATGACATTGATATCCATATCCTTATGGCTGTAATTGAATTCCTTTCCTTTCCTTTGTAGTACAAGTACTACTGTTATTGTTGTTATTGTTGTTGTTTTGTTATTAAAAAAAATTAAGTGTACTGGTGGAATAGGTAGTGATCATTAATTCTTATCATATTCACTTCAAATATTCTTCTTTTATCAAACTCTTTATATTCTAATACAAACCCTAATAACAATGTATTGCCATAGCTATTAACACTTTGGGAGTATAATAATTATTAAACAATAGTGTTTAATGTAATCATAACATACTCATCAGTAAGTGTAACATTTTAAGATACATATATATTTACCTATGCATGTGCGTGCGCGCACACACACATCAATTAGATAATCGTAGTTTGGTAAGTGTATTTAAAAAATTCATTGTCGCCTTATAGCCTAATTGATACTAAACATCTTTTTTAAGGTATTTTTAAGTGTAAAGTTGTGAGTTTGAACCCTTTGTAAAAGTTATAATAGGTGCAACAATTTCCATTTTTTACATATTATTGCATTTCATCGATTTTAATCATATTTGTTTTTATTTACGTCATTGGTTACTGGTCTCTTGTAAAATAAATGTGAGGGAGTACCTTTTTCTTGGCCACAAAAGTATGACGACAAAGTCAACTGTAGCAAAGGCAGAAGTACTCTGGGAGTTCTGTTGATATACGTAATGAAAATTTCAGTCCAACTGCTTTTCATGAATCTTGGAGGCAAATGAGACCGACCCTTTCAACCATGGTGATGATATTGTACGGATGTGAAAAGTAATACACTATAGTCTTTGTTATAAACTAATTTGATACAAAAATTGGTTCTAAATTATCATCAATACTCCTAGAATACTTATAATTTTATCTCTATTTAATTCTTGTTGGAAGGAGATAAAGAAAAGAGAGACATAGATGAGAATGACTTGTAAGCTTAAAGATAGAGAGAGAAAATTTCAGTCTAGATAAACTTCAAATTTTTTTATCAATTGAAGTCATATTTAATAACTTAATTGTCATTCTTTGAAATGTAAAAATAAATTAAAATAGACTTCTAATAGTTATCAAAGTAATATATATCACCCCTCCGGTCATGAAGGAGTTAGATAACTACTTTTTTGGTCTTATTTATTTACAAGTGTTTGTTAATCCCTTATAATCATTTCTAGAATCACTTTTACACAAGTAAAAATAAAACTCTTCTCACATACTTATTTCAAATTGTGTAAAATCACCTTTCAAAAGTCAATCCAAAATTTAGCATCAAAACAAATTTCTTTTACTATAATTTCTATATTTAGGGCTGGATATATAACAAATGGGAATGGGAATACATGGGAGGGAGGACGTTAGGTTACGTTGTTGTGAAGAATCTTATGGCAATCACAAACATTTACGAGAGAGGATAATTAATAAGAAGGGCAAGTGTATAGATGAAGTTAGATAAAGATGTATAACAGTCATTAATTGTACGATAGAGGCCTGAGTTTTCTGATTGCCGACAACGGCATGCAAATATATGTACACTCACTGCCAAAATATATTTTATGATTTTTTGCTGTACAGCAGAATTTTATTTTGAATTAGGGAGACAAATACTAATGACTAACAATATGAGATTAATTGCAAGAAAAATTGAATTCATAATATCTCACTTGTAAAAAAAATTCATGTTATTAAACTATAAAGTAAATCATTAACTACTTCTAATAATTCTTTTTTTTGTGACAAAATTTTAGGCAATAGATTAGGCTCACCTACAACTCAAGGGTTGAGTTATACTAGCTCATATATCACTCAATTTCATGTTGATCAAACACCACCCATTTGGGCCATTGGTGTGCCTAATTCATTGGCTGGGACGATAAATTAACCACAAGAATTGACCCCTAACTCCATTCTATACCCCAGTATGAGATGCCTCGCCCAGTCTCAGGATAATATCAGGAATTGAACCATCTTCATTTGGTGAGAGTGTCGAACCATTTATATGATAAACCCAAAGATAGGGGTCGTTTGTAAGAATTTTGATTCAACTGAGTAGCCCATTTGAATTGCAAATTCAAATCACATAAAGAAAGAGAAGAAATGAATATATATATATTATGATAAGTGAAACGGGTCTTAATCCATCTAACATTAACCATTTTCCACAACTCTTTATAAATATTTTGATTTAATTAGATAAAAAAAACCCTTTAATATATAATTAAGGGGGAATTACTATAAAGTCCCGTGCAAAAGAATTAATATCAGAAAGGTCCTAAGAAGTTGTCAATGCGAGTAACTTGAGTTGTTAATGGTAGCTATTTGAGTTATCAATGAAACCTTTCTAATATTAATTCTCTTACATGGGACTTTATAGTAATTCCCCCTATAATTAACGGTGATATAGTATTAGATGAAATGGATTTAACTCATGTATTTTAGTAGGAAAAAAAGCTTCATATATAGTTTGAGGTAGACATATAGGAGATAGGGTATAATTATTAATTAAAGGAGATGACCTTGAAAAATTTCTGTTAAGAAATAAGTTGCAAATAACAATTTGGGTAATTCCCTACAAATATTGAAGTAAACATTGCAAATCATGATACTTAACTGTTATTATTTTTTTATCATATCTGTACAACACTTGAACTCATGACCTTGCGTTTAAACAAGACTTAAGAGGGGAGCTTAAATCTTAATATCATTCACCCGACAATGCATAAATGATTGAGAAAGAGCCAAGTCATATAATTACTTTTCGAAGTTTTAACGAGAGAGGATTAGAGAAAGATTGGGAGGGCAAGTGTACACATTTATCAGCCATAAACATAAAAAGATACAACGTGGTGCTATATATATAGCAGATAGGTTTATGAATAATGATACAAGGCCCATGCTAATTAATCCTGATCACCATATAAATAAATAGGCTTTACGAATATTGCATCTCACAGTTATTTCTCTCTCTACTTTTAAGCGTTTTCCTCTTGGCTATATCCGTATCCTTGTGTTCTGTAATTTGATTCCTTTCCTTTGTAGTACTAGTACTACTGTTATTGTTGTTGTTGTTTTGTTGTTAGAAAAAAAAACAAGTGTACTGGCTGAATAGGTAGTGATCATCATTAATTCTTATCATATAATTCATATAAACTTCAAATAGTCTTCTTTCATAAAACTCTTTAAATATTCTAATACAAAGACTAATGACAATGTATTGCTGTAGCTATTAACACTTTGGGAGTATAATTATTAAACAGTAGTGTTTAATGTAATCATAATGTATTCATTGGTAAGTGTACCGTTTTAAGGTATATATATTTACCTATGCATGCATATATCAATTAAATAATTGCAGTTTTGGTAAGTATATTTGAAAGGCCTTCTTGCCGAGTTCGAACCCTCTGTAAAAGTTATAATAGGTGTAACAATTTCCATTATTTTACATATTGCATTTAATAAATTTTAATCATATATTTATTTTATTTACGTGATTCGTTACCGGTCTCTTGTAAAAAAAAACGTGTGGGAATGATCTTTTTTTTTTTTTGCCATAAAAGTACAACGACAAAGTCAATTGTAGCAAAGACAGAAGTAATCCTAGGAGTACTGACGATATACGTAATGAAAATCTCAGTCCAATTGCTTTTTTATGAATCTTGGAGGCAAATGTGACTACCCGTTCAACCAGAGTAATGTTGTTGTACCGATGGGAAATGTAATACCATTAGTCTTTATTATAAACTCACTTGATAATAGAAAACTGGTCCTAAATTACAAAATTGGTCCGTTATTATCGGATTTTTTTTCTAATTTTATTTTTATTTAATTGTTCTTGAAAATAGAAAAGAGAAACATACACGATAATGAATTATAAACGTGGAGATAGAGAGCGAAAATTTTTGTATTCATAAACTTGAAAAATTTTATCAACTTAAAGCATATTTAATGATTCAAGTGTCATTTTTTGATATATGAAAATAAATTAAAATAGACTTATATAATGACCAAAGTGATATATATTACCTCCTCAAGTCATGCAGGATTAGAATATTAGATGACTACTCATTTGATCCTATTTATAAGAAGGAATTTTTAAGTAAGCCATATCATTAAATTTTTAATATAAATTTACAATTTTATCCTTCATGTTTATATACACTTTGTATTATGAGGTATAATGTATATTAAATAAGGATATAAATTGAAAAATTGTTGAATTTTACGGTAGATTTAATAAAATTTAAGGTTTTCATTAGTCTATGCAAAACATGTTAAAAGTGACTTATAAATAAAAATAATCGAGTAATTTGCAAATATTAAAAAAAGAGGTTTGGTTAGTTATTGGTAAGAAATATGTATTGGTTTCCTAAAATACTTCTTTAATTATTTACATTGAAAATTAAATCTAATGAAAACCCTCTTATAATATAAGTATAATTACTAGGGATATTTTAAAAAAGAAATAACAAATTTGGGATATAGATGAGTAAACTGAGGTATGATATTTAGCATCAATACTGACTACTTTTACTATAACTTCTATATTTACTTATTTAGGGCTGACAACATATTTATATTTATTGGTTACGTTACCCTGTTATATATAAAGAATCTTATGGCAATTACAAACACTTATGAGAGAGGATAATTAATAAGGAGGGGAAGTGTATAGATAAAGTTAAATAAATATGTATAGTGGTCCTTGATTGTACGAGAGAAGCCTGAGCTTTCTGATTGCCATCCCGACAACGGCATGTAAATATATGTACACTCACTGCCAAAATATATTTTATGATTTCTTACTATCCAGCAGAATTTTTTTTAATTAGGCAGACAAATACTAATGAATAACGATATGAGATTAATTACAAGCGAAATTGAATTTGTAATCTCTCGCTTGTAGAGACATTTTTATGTCATTAGATTATAAAGACATTAACTACTACTGAGGATTCTTTTTTCATGACAAAATCTTATGCAAGGGATTGAGTTGACCCACAAGTTAAGGGTAGAATTATACCAGGTTACATTTCACACATATGTCGATCACACACTACCCATTTGGGCCATTGGTGTGCCTAACAGCCTAAGTCATTGGCCAGGATGATAAATTAATCGCATAAGAATTGACCTCTAACTACATGCCACAGCTCAGTATGAGATGCCTCCCCTAGTCTAGGGATTATATCAGGAATTCAACCATCCTTGTTTGGTGAGAGTCTCGAACCATTTATCTGATATAACCAAAGATAGGGGTCGTTTCTGAGAATTTTTATTCAAGTGAGCAGCCCATTGGAGTTGCAAATTCAAATCACACAAAGAAAGAGAAGTGGATATATATATAATGATCATAAGTGAAACGGATCTTAATCCATATATCGTTACCCACCCTCCATAACTCCTTTATGAATATTTTGATTTAATTAGATGAATGAAAACCGTTTTAAGATATAATTAACAGTGATATAGTACTAGATGAAATGGATTAAAGTCATGTATTTAGTAGGAAAGAAAACTTCATATATTCTTTTTTTTTTTTGCCCATAAAAAAACTTCATATATAATTTTAGGTAAAGATACTGGAGAGAGGGTACGGACAAAAGTGTCAGGATGCGAGGAATGCACGGTGAAAGGCAGGCATGGCGGATATGTATGCATTGAATAAGCAGAGAGAGAGAGAGAGAGAGATGGAGAGAGCAAAAGCAAAAGCTAATGAATGAAGCAGACAAGAAACGTGTTGAGCAAATGGAAAGCCTTAATTGCAAAGTCAGTCATGCGGATATATGTATCTCTATCTCTCTCTCTCTATATATAACTGTATATATAATATATAAGCTTGATCGTACTGTTTGGAGACGTATATACATATCATCAGCGAACACTCTGTTCCCTCCCAGAATGGTTGCCAAGTTTGTTCTCCTCTCTCTCTCTCTCTCTCATCCATTAATCTTTCATCGTAAATGAAACAAACGTAAACTTGGTACATAAGAATGTCTCCTTGTCTACTCCATATCCATGCTTTGCTTCCGCCATAAACAGCTATTCGCTTGTGTGATACAATTCTTGTTTTATCCATTGCTTTCCCACTTGCCTTTTGAATATAGAGAAAATGGATGGTTTAGATATAATATTATACTGTTATCTCATTTATCCAAGGCCATGAACACACACACACACACACGTGAATGTGTGTGGGTTATTGAATCTTATCGATTGAGTTGAGTTCAGCAGAAATATTTCAGATTTCCCATTTGAAACTGCAAAAAGGCACACCTCATCTCGATTATTATTTAAAAACAAATGTTAACCAAGAAGAACCAAGATGATGAAGATGTCATTAACCAACAAAAGATACAACAAACTTTGCAAAGGGTAACTAAATACTTCTGTGAGGGATGATGAACCCCAAAACGCATGGAAACATCTTAACCAACTATTGAGCTTAGTGTCTCTACAAGTTTTATTTCTGTCGTCACAATTGTTCTCTCTATATGATCGTATCTGCAAGTGAAACTGGAAACTTCACTAAAATCTCAATTATGGACATTGTTAATTACTTAATATCATAACTTTTATAATTAATTTATGGGTTAAGTTGCATTTTAGTACCATGCATGAAGAATTTTTTTTTTTCCTAAAATAACTTTTGGAGGATTTATGCACCAAAAAGTATTTTTTTTCCCAATAACAAGCACACTAAGTTTAAGATATTTAATGCTACTGAAAAATAATTTATGATAATGGATGCACAAAAAATAATTAATAATACTAAGTGCAACTAGGAAAAAAATAATTTAGGGTGTTGGATATGTATTAAAAACTGGTTTAAGATACTAAGTGCTACTAAAAAAATAATTAATAATACATTTTGTTTTATACTTAAATAATTAATAATACTAAGTGCAACTAGGAAAAAAATAATTTAAGGTGTTGGATATGTATTAAAAATTGGTTGAAGATAGTAAGTGCTACTAAAAAAATATTTTAAAGTACTAATGGTAATTAAACTTCAATTTATGTTTTGATTGATAAAAAAAATTAAACATTTAAAGTTAGTGTCACGATAAATTGTGGTGAAATATACAATAAATAAAGATGCTAATACGTATGAGTTTTAACCAAAAGTACCTCTAAAACCATATATTTTTTTCATGTTAACTCGAAAAAAATTACCAATACAGTATATATGGCCTTTTTACAATCTAACCGGTGTTTGGTCATGTGATTGAAAATCTTTACCTGGAAAAAGAAAAAAAAGCTCTGCGTTTTCGATGACTGAGCTGCCAGCTGTGCTACAGCTCCTTTTTTTTCTGGTTTCTCGCAGAAACTTTTTTGCTATCGAGCGTCTGCAGGTTAGGGTTTTACTACTTTTTAAGATCAGAGTCACGCACAAACAAATACCGATCGAGAATAAAAACGTCACTGCATGATCAGGAATTTCTCGAACCAATTTGTTCTGATTTGGACCTGACTCAACCAAGATTTTATGGGATAAATAAAAACACAGCAGAAAAAAAAAAAAAGGCTCGCAAAAAGACAAATTTTAGATTTCCAAGGTCAACGCAGAAGGGTTTAATTTTATACTCCGACTATGTGGTTCTCAATCTCATAGAGTATATAAGAAAGGCCTTTAAGTTACCCCATCTCGTGCATAAAAAAACTAATAAGATGCAAAAATGGCAATACTCAATAACAAGCCTAATTAAACAGTCTAACATGACAAATTAAATGAAAAAACAAGCTTAAACGAAGCTAATAAAACCAAGTGAAAGTATATTATTAATTGATATAAATATCAACTACACTACTACACAGGAAGGTACATAGTGATTGAGTTTGGACAAACTCATGACCTTGTGAAAGCTAACAAGTACAAACAATATCACCCAATTTATAAGCAGCAAGACAGAGATAGGACAAGGTACTTAAGATATACTAGGGCATGTAATTAAAAGGAAACATTCATCTGCAAGCACTACTGGACTTAATAGATTTTCCTACAGACATTAAGCATTTTGGACGCTGGAAGCAAAAGCATTAAGAATCTCTTGATAACGAGCAAGATCTTGGGTGATTGAGAAATCTGCAAGGTTCATGAACTGGCCGTTGCCGAAATTATTATTATTATTATTAAGCATAAACTGCTCGTCATCAAAACCTTCATGAAACTGAAACTGTTTTTGTTGCATGGGAAGAAAACCTTGTTCGTCCAAACTGTAGAAATCAAAACCCTCTTTCTTGGTTTCGTAATAGCACTGAGAAGCAGAAGCGAACGTAGGATCAGGCACTGACTGAGACTGAAGCTGAGGCTGAGGATGAGAGGGTAATTCTGGGGGAGTCTCAAATTTGTTGGGCTTCGAAGTTGAGATAAATTTATGGACTACCTCCTCCAACAACCCCGAGTCTGAAGCTTGTCTTGGAAAGAACGCTAATCCATCATCAGCTTCATGGTCGCTCTTCGTTATTATTCCATTATGATGAGCAGACCCATGCGTGCTTTTACTAACAGTTTTAGTGCTGCCACCAGAAGAATTCTTCAAACGGCAACCTCGGTGACAAGTACAGGTGGGACAGGTGGACGAGGAGGAGGAGGAGGAAGAAGGGACCACAGAAGGGTTTAGAACATCAGGGTGCATAATCATGTTGGAGGTAGAGCTTCGGTGGGTTGCACAGGAACGAGGGTTGGACCAGCTAGAAGCTCCCACATGATGGTGGTTATGGAGGTTCTTGTTAACGGACGACGAGGTCTGAGATTGTTTGGAGAAGTTAAAGGAAGGTGGTATGAGATTGTAAGGAACAGAGTAAAGGGACGCGGCGGGATTTGGGTAGACGAAGTTGGTGCGAGCTTTAAGGCCACGCATGGCACGGGCGGCGCAGTCATAGGCACAAGCGGCTTCCTCCGCTGTGTCGAAGGTACCGAGCCAACGGCGCTCCTTGGACAGAGGGTCTCTTATCTCAGCGGCGTAACGGCCCCAGGGCCTGCGCCTGACTCCGCGATACCTCATACCGCCGGCGCCGTTATCTCTCAGAGACCTCTTGTTGGCGGCGGAGGTGCACTTCTTGTGGTGGTGATCGGGGAAGGCGGAGACATCGTTAGAATCGAGGCTGCCGTTGAGACGCCTAAAAGCTTCTTCCATGGGTAATCAAAAGATGGGGCAAGTGACCAATGGCTCAAGGGAATTTTTAGGGATTGGCTCACAAGTGAGGATCGTTCTCGGTAATATTTATAAAGGCATCAAAGCAGAGTTTATACACACAACCCCACAAACATTGATCTCTCTCTACTTACAAATAACCATCTTTCTTCGAGGAGGGGTATTGGGAACGTGTGATTGATTTAATCATGCATGCTCAACGATAAACTCAATAATAATATATGGCTCATGTATATAAATCACATCATATATTATTAGTGCTAATAATAACTAGTATAAAATGATAGTGGTACGTACTATATTAAAAGGTGGTTTATGGACATGGTGATATTTTCAAAAATAAAAATTCCACTATGTTGTAGCATGTAGTTAGGTCACAGCAAGTGTGATGAGCGACCCTGTACACTGTGCATGCATGGCAATGATGGATTGATGGTTTATTAGATCTGATTTTTTGTTAAAAAAATGCGAACCATATAATATTACTATATGAACCTTTATTATTTTTGCCCCTACAAGGCTGCGACTTCTACTTTAAATTTCTTTTATATGGCCAATATATATAGGCCACTTTATCCAAGTTTAATCAAGATCTTAATTATAACTTCTAAGCACTTGGGAGCTGGGACTTCTTTTGGGTCTAGTATCTGTATCATAAATTTAAATTGAGAATCCCGGTTGTTGTTTGCCCCATAAACTATTAAATTAAAGTAGTACTTTACAACTATATATATAATTTTGAAAAAGATAAAGATTGGTGGGTTAAATACTAATAAATGTTGTTGGTACGTATTCGTGAATTAGGTTATGATTTATGACAGCTAGCTAGAGCAGAATTCCAGTGGAAGTAATTGCTCTTGGCTATTTCCGAGGGCAGGGCAAGGAAAAACTAAATTATTATCAAAATTTCTGATTAAATTTTTGAAGCGTTGGGGAATCGAAATTACTATATATAATGCTCGTTTAATTTTGAAACAGAAGACGCGTCTGGTTTTTTGTCCCTTTGTGATTATCAAATCTAAATAATTACACTGGCGGCGTTCAGAAGTTGTTCCTCTTACTTTGGCCTCTCAGGTTATTACTTTTCACTTATTTGTTTAATTGTTTTCCTTTTGAGTGACTTCAGTTACACCGATGTTTAAACATAGGCAGCAAGCTCCTACATGGATTATTGGTATTATGTTTCTGAGAGTACTGATTATTGCTGATAGATAGCTAGGAGGGTGAAAACCAAGGACTTAAGGATCACATGGCCCTGTCTCTCTTATGTGTTTTAAAGAGGATGAGATGATAGATATTAGTAGGCGTTCGTTGGTGCTTTAGTGGCGAAAAGTAGAGTTATAAAAGTGGTTAATGCCAGAGGGTAAAGAGAGAGCTCTTTCTGTTTGTCGGCTCTAAAATTGCCTCTATATGATATTTGCTTCCCCTAACCAATGTTTGCTTCACGACTAAACATTCTTGTTCTTCTTATTCCATTCCCAATTAACGCCAGCCAAGTAGAGCTGGTAATGTGGGCCAATTCGTAACGCCGCGGGGCGGATTCAAAAGACCCGTCTATCCCAACCCAGCCCGTCACTTTTGCTTTTTTTTTTTTTTAGTTTTTAATTTTTTTTATATTTTTCTTACTCATAATATTTTTTTTACTTACGTTTAAAATATCTTTTTTATTTGTTTTAATACCTCAAATAATTTTTTTCATAGATTTAATTAATAAAAATACATCATAACTTGAATATAAAAAATCTAATTCAAATTTTATACAATACAACTTAAAGATATATAATGCACTTTATAAGATTGGATTTAAACTAAATATAAACTAATCAAATGATCAATAGACATACAATATTAATTAGGTTTACATTATGATTAGATGTTATCCACATATCTTTTATAAAACAATTTTAATTTTTAAAATTTTTTTTTTAAAAAAACAAAGGTTGACGGGCTAACCCGCGGGTTGGCGGGTTGAGCCCGCCACAGGCAGAGCTCAAAACACCCGCTTACATATGGGTTGGGATTTTCCCAACCTAACCCGCTATGGGTTGGGCCCATATTACTAGCTCTACAGCCAAGATCCTAGATCCATCGATTTATATGTATTTAGAGCTTTATTTTTCCCATGTTTTTGCCAGTGTATTTCAAGCTCTTATTTCTTGCTATGCGTGCATTTTTTTTTTGTGTTATACTCTTTTAATTCAATTTATAGGATAAAGAAAATAAATTGTTTTGGCTTTATTTAGAAGTTACTTCGTTAAATTTTCTATGTGTATGTTATAATTTTATTCTTAATTTATTATTGTGTTTGATTTCATTCTCATAAGATATAAATATATTAAATAGGGATAGATTTATGAAGTTGTTTTAAATATCTTGAAACAAGTCAAAGTGGTAGTTGTTTTTCATAAAAAAGAAACAGATCAGGAGTATGTTGAAGAAGCTACTCACAAGTTTAAAAAAGTCGTTGCCTCGTTGGTCATAATGAAAAGGAATTTGGCCATTTAAATATGATGTATTGAGTGTGAGCCAATGGAAATACAGAAAATGTCTTTGAGAAAGCTTTCATGATTCTCATCATGCTGGAATCTAGGCTATATTGACAGCAATCTCAATAAAAGGAAAGAAGTTACTCACATATAATTAAATGAATGTCTACATCCTAGCTAGTCTCGCTGTCATAAAACCAAGAGAAAACGAGAACAAAACAAAACTAAGCCACCATCGTCAAAAAAATGAAAAGAGAAGAAAAATCAGATTCTCAATGATCAATTGATCGATCACAGTGTTCTGATTAAAAAAAAAAACTTCCAAGTGACATCTCAAGCATTTTTGTTGAGCCTTGTGATATGATACAGTGCATAATTGAATTTAGTGAGAAATTTAAGATCTGCTGGGTTCATTCCAGGTAATTAAAGGGATGAAAGGGCCCACTCAGTGACTTGAAAGCTTTAAGCTTAAGTGAGTGTTTGGGGGTTTTCCAAACAAGCATAGAGACAAGACAGGTTAAGAAACTCAACGACTTTAGGCAAAAAACTTAAAAAAAAAACAATATTACAGTGAAATTTAAAATAAACAACGACGTGATTAAATAAGGCAGGTAAAAAATGACGGTGTACGATGGGTTATTAACCGTGAAGATGGCTCAGATACCAACAGTGAATACTGAAATATGCAGAGACACTATTTATTCACGACATTGACCTTAACAACTTCAGTCTTTTAATCAGCATATATATTTATATATAATCCTTCATAGACCAGCTTCAGCATCATGGAATTAATTATGGCATATCGATTGTTAAAATTTATTATTCCATAATTTCGTACTTATTTGATTTATTTCTCTGTTATTATACCTATTTTCTTGGTCAAAGTTATTATACTTATTTTAATACGTCTAAATGATAATTAATGAATTAATCCGATAAAAATTACTAATCAATATTACTATGTAACAGTATCTAAATAATTATTTAAGAAAATAGTCCTGTATGTAAAAGTTTACTGTAGTATTTGAGATGATGACGTCAATCTCTTAGGATAGGATTGCCTCCACACTCTTGCGAATCGAACATGTTAGTATGTTACTACATATATAATTTGGTTGATTTTTGTTGTCCCCCTAATTTCTATGTTAATTTCCTGCAAATCTCCATGTTGTGACGATTTAATTCATTCGTATGATATATATATGTATGTATATATATATATAAAAGGAAGCATAATCTAATCTAATTCTAATTTTAAATCTAATTGAGCTAAATGTTACTATAACAATTACGCAGATTATGAGGGAAACCACATGTAATCTAATTCTACTAAGAGTTTTTCTTTTTCAATATGATTATTTAATTGGTCGTGACATTATTGTTAGGCTTAATTGGAGGCAGCTAGCTCTCTTAAAAGTAATTTTTGTGTTCGAAAATTAAAATTAAAAACTTAAACAACTAAAACCCTGTTTATTAGGAACAATGCGAATTAGTTGCTCTAAGTTTTGTTTTATCTCAAAAGGTCAACCTTTTCTGTGGGAACCTAACTCTCATGATCTATCGACAAGATCTCCTATATGCATGTGAGGATATCATAGGGTTGGCTTTTTTCGTGAAATGAAATGATTAAAGTAAATAAATTATTGAAACCAATATATATAGATACACACGCGCGCACACAAGCTGATATGGATTTTGTCATTCTTGTTCCTAATCTACTGTCGATACAGGCATTACACGTGAGCATTACTGCGGTTTCATGTCCATTGCGATGGCTTTTTACATCACTGAGCCACTGACTTCAATTCAAAATGTTTCAAGTCTAGTGGTAACTAGATCGTTTCTTAGAATTGCCGACATATCTTTTTAAATTAAAATTAATTTTTCTGTATCTATATATAGAGGGTTTGCATTCTACATTGTTGCGGACAACACTAAAAAAAAACATGATATACATAAAGAAGGCATATATGTGTGTCCAAACGTACTTAGTTTAGTAGTAAATCAGCTAGATCATTAAATGGGTGAACTGAGTTCGAATCTTTTAGAAGCACACGACATCATGTACCTAAAGGAATTATTAAAAAAAATGAAGAAAGCATATATAGAGCAGCTGAAGGGAACAGTACAGCAGACGTCTATGTTGTATTGGGTCGTCGTTCTGCATGATCCCTGTATCCCTTTCATCGGTATCCCAGTCCCCGCAACTTCCGCTTCTGCATCATCTCAGTGTGCATAATTATGAAGAGTAGCATATCCCGATTCATTTTCCTTTTTGAAGGGCTATCAAGATATGTTCCTACTATGTAAAATTAACGTCTGTAATCCTCCTAGTGAAATGCCGTTAAACAAACGTCAGCTCATATGATTAATAATCACGTATCGTTTGTACGTTTGTTTCTCTCCTGTTTCCAATAATATTTTTTTTGATTTTTTTTTTGGGTAGTTTTTACAGTAGAAGCCAGCCATATGATTCTCTTTGGAGCTGTTGCTCTTGTAAGCAAAATTATGCAGAAGAAGGGACAAGGTGGGTGTTAATGGGAGAGAGGGACACGTAAAACAGAAATAGCTAGCAATAATGCAATAACTGTGTTGTTATGAGGAGATATAGCAGAGAAGGATACGCATACACAAAAAAAGGACTCAACTCTTCTGATATATAATTGAGACAACCACTTCAATTTCACACCTCACCACAGGATGTTATTGATGAGTACTTGCATTATATACATAAACAGACTATCGTTTTCCCACTATTAATTTTATCTTTTAGAGAGATGCATGGATTAAAAAATTTGAGACTATTATTATTGAAATAATCCTTTTTATGAAAGGATTTATTTCTAAAACTTGCAAGTAAATATAGGAAGAAATTTGAAAAATAAAAAAAATGCTTGAAACCCCCAAAGAAAAATGGCGGGCCTAAATAGGCCGAAGTGCATCTCTGCAAAGCCGGCCGTTTTAGGTCCAACTCTTTTTTTTTTTATTCTAAATCACAAGTTGAGCCCTTGATGTAAATGGACCGACCTGTTTTTCATCTTTAGATATACCAGGTTGTAGGCATACAAAAAGAGAGCCAATTAGATCTCAACTGATAAACATAATACCTGTCAAATTCCAATTATTTGTTAACGACTTTTAATAACTTGTTCAAAATGAATGAAAGTAACTCATTGACAAATCATTGAAATTTGTCATATATTATATTATTTGGGTGGGATCTAATATTGATTCTTCCTTGATTTATTGCTTATGAGCAAGTAAATTATTTCACCAGGAGCATTGATTATCATAAACTATTTACTAGAGCAACGCCTCATATGGTTTACAGGCACAATAGTAAGAGTTGATTATTAGCTATGCACAAGTGGATTATTTCACAAGGAGTATTGGTTATCATAAACCTTTATTTTGGAGCAATATTGCATCTACACTAACAAACAGAAAATTGACAGTTAACTTTATATTGACTTTAGGGGGAATAGCTTTGTTTTCAATTCCCTCATGAAAGAGTAACCGATCCTCTAAAAGTTAGTGGGCAAAAAAAAAAAAAGATACTCTAAAAGTTTAGTAATGTGAAATGATTGATAAGCCTAATTTTTACCAAAATATGTCCCATCATATGTAAGGTCTCGTGATTAGCAAAAGAAAGTCAATCAATTCTAAAGCTAGCTAGAATAAACATAAATATAATCTCTAACAATGCTAGCTATATATTAACTAGCAATTACTATGGGTTTACATACTCTTTTTTTTTTACTGACAAATTCTTAGGAGGCAAGCCCAATGGGATTCAGTTCTTCCTAACCTGTAAGTGCATCATGTTTTGACATTGACCATCAATGCAAGTTGAAAGATTTTTTAAACAAAAATACATAACTCGTGATAACATTGCTCGTTGATCATTCATCCAAGTTGATCTATCTTTTACTTATGAAAACTTCGTTGACAAAATGTATGACACCTTAAACACGATATGATACACATTTCAAGGAAGAAAAAAGGGCAAGAGTACTAAGAACTCCACGTTATGAAACTTTAAGATGTCAAGAAATTATATATTGTTAGTTGATAATTTTTATACGCTAAGTGGGGTGTAAGGATATGTATGTATATATATTAGGTTCAAACACTTCTACATAATAAAAGGGGAAAAATGCCATGGGATACCTTTATGTCTACCAAATGAGAAAACTTTAGATGCTACAACGAAATTTGAATTTGAATACCAACAATTATTGATTGGTTTGTTTTGACATAATTCAACATCACCAAGATTTGGATTTTTTGCACTCACATCACATCCTACATGAGCCCTTATCCTTAGAGCTTGTCTCGTAGAGTTTTAATGATGTTTTTCTTCTTCCCTCTTTTCAATGAAAGTTGAGACTTATCTCTCGCGACATGATAATAATATTGTTGGCATCGTAATCTACGAGAGAGGTACGAGGTGTGTGGAAAGAAGGGCAAGCAGATAGACGGCTGGGGAAAGCAAACTCAGATCATTATTAGAAACACACATAATGAAAACGAAAGCGATGGAACATAATCTATAGAGGAATATACAAGAATATTGATAGTGTTTTTTGGTTGTTGAACTGAAAGCTAGCCATACGGTAACTAGGAACGAACATGGGGCACCAAAAATGAGGAGGAACAAGTCTAGGAATCTAAAAACATATTACCCTTGCCTTGGGAGCCTCGTCGTCCACCTTTTTTCCGCCGCCATCTTCAAATCCTAAGCTCTGATCTCTCACTGTCCGAGGCCTGCTTCTTAGTACCGCTTTTATACTCAGCTTTAGCTTTTTTTTCGTAGTAGTTTTTGATTTTAAATGGTGGATAAAATTAAGCATGCTTGTCTCTGATCTGATGTTGATGCCCTTAATTACGGCAAAAAAAAACTGACTCCTAACCCAATTGTAATTAGTTGCAGATCCTGTCTGAAGCTTTGAAGAGAGTTTTGCATGCAAAATCTTTGGATGAGACTTGCCTATATATGCTTGTCGGTTTTGTTTCAGATAAAGGTTTCTCCATCTCTCGAAACTCGAACATTGACAACACCCCCCCCCACGGCCCCACCTACCTTCATCCATCCTCGTTGCCTTTTTTATATGAATATATAATATTTCTTTTGATTTATTACTGTCCGATTTTTTTTACCATGTGGTATATGGTATATTGTATATTAGATATCGATTTCAATTGAGGAGAATATAAGTCATGATTTTAGTTTAAAATATTAGTACAGCGATGAGGATGAAATAGTTTTTTTATTTTTATTCTTTTTTATTCAAACACACATTAAATGTTTTGCCAACTTTCCTTGCCATCCAACTCTTGCAAATTTTAAAGAATGATTAATACAATTTAGTCTCTCAATTTTATCCTCATTATGGTTTTAATACTATAAATTTAAAACATGTAGTTTTAGACTATAAGTTTCATTTTATTTAAAATAAAGATTCATATTATCTAATAAAAATTTAAACTATTTTACATTTGGAAACCTTGAGGGACTATGACTTTGTTTTAAATTTGAGGGATCTAAGATAAATTGCTTAAAATGACAATCATGGAAAAAAAAATTAAAGCTTGTTGCTCTAAACAATAAAATAAAAAGGTAACCTATTTAGAAAGTCTTAATGTTCACATTTTAAAAACAATAAAAATAAGAATTACCAAGCAATATTTACAAGATACAAAAAAATTAATATGAAAATGGAAAAATAAAGAGAATCTCTCACCTAATAATGCTAAATACTGATAGAGTTCTTTGGCCAAAAAAAAAAAAATTACTGATAGAGTTCAAATTGACCACTTCACCCTCCTCAACGAGAATTTCATGGTGTACCGTTACGTGTCAAAATATTGCCTTTCAAATTAATTTAATAGTATAATTCTCAAATCAATCATTTTTGTTGTTTTTAAACAGATAACATTTCGTGACGCAGGCTTTTGCCTGAGGAAGAGATCTAGTTAAATAGTGAGGAAGGCAGTTTGTTAACAATAATGGGCCTTCTAGTTAGGCAAATGGGCTGTCTTCATGGGCTTCATTAGATGACAGGCCGAAGAGATCGGTGGTCCATATCTTATTCGCGACATGTAAAGCCCAAACCCAATTGTGTGAAGCCAGAAACAAATTTCCCCAATCCATCCTGAATAAACTCAATTAGGC
>QFDD01003399.1:0-24719 GCA_006871305.1 Vachellia collinsii | reverse complement strand
GCACACGAAAACCTTATTACGCTATCTACTCTGTTTTTCATACTCTCATATTCAAGTGCTTCAGTGATTATCAGTCAATTCTCAGAAAGGAGAATATACTTGTTATTTATTGATTTTGTGAGAGTTACTCAAGGTTGGAGAATCTTGAGTGTGTTGAGACACGAGCAAAAGTGTCTGTGGGTTAGTTTGAGTTAGGAAGGGGGAGAGTCCTTCTTCGGATTGGTTGTAATCTGTTGAGATTAGTGGATTTGAAAAGCTCAGTGGATTCTGAGGACTGGACGTAGGTCAGAGAGGGCCGAACCAGGATAAATCACTTTGTCCATTTTCTTCTTACTCTGTTTTACGCTTTTAACGTTGCGAAAAATTTGGTCTGACCAATTCACCCCCCCTCTTGGTCAAATCCGATCCTAACAATATCCTTAGTTTTATCCCATTAACATATCCAGCAGAAACATTTTGAATCACTTTAGTTGGCCATAACTTGTGGAAATTGATATTTAAAAATTTTTGTTTTCGGATTACTATTCATAACACTCTAAAATTGCCCCAAACTTTGAAAAAACATAATTAATTATAGAAAAATTAGAATTGAGTGATTCCAAGTTCTATAGGAAGATAACTAAATAAACTTAAGAGGAAAAATAATTTCTGGACCTTTTTACCTCAAAATCATGCTCATTTTTAATTTCAAAATTTACTATTCATTTGGTCATTTTCTATTTTTCTAGTATTTTTGCCCAACTTTGGAAGGATGTATCTCTTAGCTTGGTTATCGAATTTGGATGAATTACCACTCATATTTAAGAGAAAAATATGATCTATTTGGTGGTAGAATCTCACATCCTAACTCACTTGATTTCTATAAAACGAGTTTGTTAACTTTAGGTCCATTTATGTTGACTTTTATCCCCCTCTTTGGTTATACTTGGCCCCAGTTAAGATATGGTTGCCTTAACTTGCAATATCAATGCCCTTGAAGCATTTTGACCTACTCTAGCATGCTTGAGAATAAATCTACAACTACACATACTATCACTTACAACCAACACATAATACCCTGGGTATTTACAATTCTCCACAAAATGCTCATAAAATACCAAAGCTCCAAGCATTCTCCTTCTTTCTTCTTCTCTTCTTGTATAAAGATAGCCCTAGGGTTTGGTTACATTGCTTGGGTAAGGTTCTTAGGAATCTTAGTAGCATAAGCAACCGTTATTGAGTCACATACATGCATTAAAAACATGATACATGCATATACTTAATTAACATGAACCTTGAGAATGGATCACTATGCATACCTTATATGTCAAACCATATAACATTGACAAAGGTATCATTGCATAAGAGCAATCTTCATCATACCACAACCTTATCATTCACACCATGGCATATTATCCAATTCATAGCAAAGCAAGTAATTATGCAATTAAATACAATGATATGCAATTAAAATAATAATTGCTACGCTACCTTTTTCTCCTTGCTTTTCTTGGTGTCCCTTGCTTGACAACTCTTTTCTTAGTGTCCAATGTTCCTAGATAACATCACATAAATGTTACTAACTTATTTGGACCATTGTAGTATCACTTATTCACAACTATTCTTAACTTGCTCTCTTTAACCTTAACTTTGCAACTTAGCACCCCTAAGCTTCAAAATTAATCTAACATGCTTCTCCCCCAAACTTTTGCATGTAGATTCCATTTTTAAGGTCAAATAGTTCAAAATAAACCTCATTTCCTTTTAATTACTCAAAACAACAACTTAAGGGAGTTGTTGCACAAAATTCCAATCTTTGTTTCTAATGCTTCCAAACTTTGTTTCTCACTTGTACCCTACACAATTTTTCATTTTAAACTCAATGAAAGCATCAAAATCATCAAAAATGCATTCCGTCTTCCATTTTCCCGGCAGGCCGAAACAGTACAAAAAATTTTGCAACAACATGATTTTTCAACTTCTCTTTCCTTATACATGCATAATCTTACTTCTAGACTATTTTCCAATCATTATTCAACATAGAAACACTCCTCCCTTGCAGATCAATTTGGTGCAGCAGCCCATAAATAGTGATTTCATGCCAAAAATTACAAACAAGCTCAAATCAACTCAAACTAAGCATCAAGATGTAGCAAATTAAGCATAGAGTTTATTGGAACCACTTACCATTTCCAATTTTTTGTTCTTTCTTGCTTTCTCACTCTAGCCCCTTTTCAAAACCCTCTCTTGAATCTCTTCAATCACAGCACCGTAGCAAAAATTGCACCGATTAAAAGGAAGAGAAGAGCTTGTAGATCAAATCCATAGAAGAAATTAAGCAATTACCTTGATCCTTGCTTGAAATTCCTCTCCTTGCTCCTCTTGAACTGCATGACTTTGCTCTTTCTTTTCCTATTATGGCTGTCGTGAATGGCAGAGAAAATGGGCTGGAATGAGTTTTAAATCTGTCCATTAAGTTATAAAAATCGTGGGGTCCACTTACACTGATAGAGTAACTTTACACTGATGTAATCTACCACTTTAATTTAATATCTCTTAATGCTTGTCCTATTTTAATATGAAGACACGAAGTGGCACAATCTCCTATATGAAAGTAAGATTACTTTATGGTTACTTTACCCGAAAATTTTCTTCCGAAAATGCTTTTCAAGAATTTTCTGATCACTGGACCAATTTAGTGTGAGTAAAAATTTCTATAATTCCTTTGCTCTTATTATCATTTTCCTTCCTCAATTCCCATTCCGGATGTGTCTTTAATTAATTTATGAAGAAAACCATATTTCAGGATTTTTCTGGGCCTTTACTTTCCGTTTTAGCATACTGCTTTTGACTTTCTCTTAGAATCAACTTTTATGAAATACTGCAATTCTTGAGCTATTTTTCCTTGCTTTGAAATCAAATATTTGAGGCCTCTGGATATTTTAAATAATCATTTTAACTAATTATTTTATTAAATAGCCAAATATTAAATAACCTTTAAAATTCCCGCAAAGGTTATTTATGTCATTTTGGCTTAAGTCAGGCCTCAATTACTAATCAGTGAACTTTTCTCTATTATTTGGGACTGTAAAATTTTTTGATATTTTGGTCAAACTTTGACCAAAATGCCGTTTGACTTTTCTCACTTTACCAAAATGCCCTTGCATTTCAAAAATGACATTTTGGTCTTAAGAAATTTCAAATTTACACTTAGGTCCCTATTCAAAATGTCCCTTTGGTCCTTTTCTTTTCAAAATGACACTTTAGTCCCTTAAGTTTACCAAATGACACCTTAGTTCCTTACTTTTCAAAATGGTCATTTTACCCTTACTTTTCTACGTTTGGTAGAATGACATTTTCACTCTTCCTTTTATTTCCTTCATCATTCAGACCCTTTCCTGTCTCTCTCCTCTCTCTTTCTTTCTTTCATTTTTTTTCACCTTGAACCTTTCATTTGTTGAGTCAAATTCTACATAATATTCATAGAATCTTTTTATTTGACAGGAAACTTTGTAAAATTGAGTTTGGTAGCATTTATCATTCAGGCCCATTCCCAAACTCTTAGGCCTAAAAATTCAGGGTATGACACCTGTGGTTATGCTACTCCAGGAGAAGCCTTCTTTCTTAGTAGTCAAAAGTCATTGTTATTATTTTATGCAATGCAATAAATATAACTATTTTTAGAGTTTAATTAATGTGCTTTATGCAGAGATTACTTTTACAATGCAACCAAATGAGAAATGTGATGTCCAGAGTTTCAATGTTTTGATGTTAGAAATGTGATGTTCTTTCTCAGAGATTCCAACATCTTATGATTTGCCACTTAAGAATGTTTTGGACCAACGGCTTCCTCCACCCTCAAACCTAATTGCTGCTTAAGTTATGTTGATTGTAAACATTGCACTTGCTTGGTTGAATGAAAATCCTTCATGCCGATGCATAATGAAACAAGTATCTTTGAAACTTGGGAGTTTGAAACCCTATGTAGTGAACAAGTTCGATTATATCACACTTGGACAACTCATGAGAACTTAAATCTTCTTCCATAATTACCTTGCTTCTCAGTTGTATTTACCTTTGAATTTGTAATCTTGTATAACATTAAGTCATCTTTGTGATTGGTATTATATATATGCACGTGTGGTTGGCTTGATCAAGAATAAAGTAGCGAACTTATCAACTATTTGTCTCCTCACAAAAATGTATGTAAATGTCATATGCTTTATATGGAATCTATTATGGATTAACGATAATTTATATATTGTATCTTAACATTAAGAAATTTAGTTGGTTTTTAAATTAAAAATAACAAATTACAATGAAACAATTAGATATATCAATTTTATATTTTATATTATTGATGGCTTGCCACAAACTATATATATATATTTACAACCAATGAATAATGTGGGTCACTTTTTTCAGACTTAATAAAATATATACGAGTAGCTTAACTAATTATTTAAATAAATCATTAATTATTATTTCTATTATGTAATTTCCACATGTTTCCTTTAATGAAAAAAATTAGGTAACCTAAAATTTATTTCAATGATATATGACACAGATATCTAAGAAACACAATTTTTTATCAAGTCCATGAATATATATATATATTAGTTCATTAATTAGTGTCTTAGCTTTTGGACGAGGATGGCTCCTGGATGACTTGACATGAGGAACCGAAGACAATTTGAAAAAACTAGGCAACCCTCTATATACATTGATTATTTTGGTTGATAAATGAAGTTGTTTTGTGTACATTATATATATATATAATGAAACCATTTTAGGAATAAGGCGATTCATAAATCATAATGTTTTAAAAAAAATTGTGCAATGATTTAAACCTATTACATATGCTAGTTGCACAAAATTCAAAGAATAGAGAGTCACACAAACTACCAAAAAAAAAGCCTTTTGTAGTAGTTAAATTGATATATTTGTAACGGTTGTAACCACTAGCAACGTGAGTGTTTGAGAAACCCCCAAAGCACTTAAAAAGGTACATTTACAAAAGTCAAGATAAAACTACTCTCACATACTTATTTGAAATTCCATAAAATCACTTAAAATAAATCAATCCAAATTAGATACAGCTACAAGTCCACCATGGCAAACCATTTTGTTGTGGTTTTAAGGAACCGCTCCACTGAACCACTACAACAAAATGGCACATGTGGGGATCTCAATGAACATTATGTAGCGGTTTTAAAAACTACTACCAGTTGAAAAGGTAGTTACATTTAATTTTCCTTTTTGTAGCAGTTGAACAATCGCTACTAAATGACAAACTTTTGTAGCGGTTAGATAACCCCTACTAATGTTGGTGCTTAAAATATAGTGTGTAGGGGAAATAAAACTTGAATTGTTGATGGCAATTGTTGTATCAGTTGTAGAACCGCTACAAAAACAATTTGAACTTCTCTAAGATCTTTCCTGCCACAATACTACAAGAAACATCTTTCACATACAGCATTTTGGCATTCTAAGATCCATTTTGTGGTGGATGTCTTTTCAACAGATGTTAGAAACATCTTGATGTCATGTCCAAATCTTCGTGGACGTAAGTAAGGATGCCTCTCATGTCTAGCTGTATGTTAAGTTCTTAATTGTTGGAAAAGAAATTTCAATTATTAAATGGTATATATAAGATGTTAGGAAGAAGTAGATATATGTAGAGAACCTGAAATGAGAAAATAATAATATTAGTGTATAGGAAAATTGAATTTAAACAAATGAGAAGAAGATAAGATAATTACTAAATGTGAAGAATAAGAGTATGTAGCTTGATGACTTGAGAGGATAAAGAAGGAAGGAAGAATGAAATGGAGTGAAAAGAGTGAGTTAGGAGAGAGAAGAGAAAAAAATGAAATGGGGGAGGGAGAGAATTTATAAGATGTATGATATAAATTAATAGTGGTTTAAGTGCTAGTGATTTTTTTTTTGTTGCCCAAAGTGCTAGTGATTGCAGCAGTTACATTTTGCAGTGGTTTGTTAACCACTACTAAACATTGCTCAAGAATTTTTTTAAAAAAAAAACTAATGTTCTCTTCTTGACACAAATTACATTTATGAATTATTTCTGATATTCAATTACATTACATACATGACCTATTTTTTCATCATTATCAATCCTGATAAACATCTTTAGGCTTAAGATAGACAACTATACTCCAATCTTTATGTTTCTTATCCTCCACATAATAAACTTGGTGTGCTTCTGATGCAAGAATATATGGCTCATCATATTTAGATTCAATAAAGTGAATGAGTCTAGAGAAATTTACAGAAGTGATTCCCAGCTTATTAGTAGTGATTCCCTAAGAAGTTGTCGTATTTGCCCAAAAACACTTGAAGAGAGTGACAGTGAAATTGCCCTAATAATTTAGTTGGATGATATCAACCAATTTTTCATAGTAGGGGACAACTCCAAAATGTATGTCAGTATTACTGTTGCTCGCATAAATCCTTGTACTGAAAGTTCCCAAAAACCCTTGAATTTTGGGTGAGAACCTTGATCATGTGCAACTGTACAAAACTTGAACTTGTTGACATTATATGTAGTAAACATTTTTGCATAGTGGAGCAGGCCCATTGTGAGACTTCTCAAATCAAGTTGATAAAAAGTGTGGTCATTGCATGCTTGGAGTGCAAGCCAACTTGAAAATTCTTTGTGGATCTTTTTATCAATCTCAATGGATGTTTGTATTCGACTATGCAATTGACACTTAACATAACTTTGGAACTCTCTATATTGATGACTTAATAAATGAGTAAGGTGAGTAGATAAATGTAATTTGAAGTTATAAAGTTTGTGCTAATACTTATTGAATGAAACAATCGACTTGACTGCAGTTGATTAAGACATGTTTATGTGCTTGTAGCGTTTTAGTAGGAGTGAGATTGAAGTATTGATATCCTTCAACTAGTTTCCTAATAGGAGAAAACAAACTTGCTGATGTTGACAGACCAGGATCCGGACAATCAACAATACAAGGATGATGGTTGAAATATGTATCGATGTCATCAAAGTCCCGTGAACAATAATTGAGGACCTCATCCCCAATATAACCTACTAGTGACCCTCTAGCTAGCATGTTCTAGACTCTGAGAAGGTCGAGGTCTATGAGTTTATCTAATTCTAATAAAGTATTTTATTTTTTTTATTCATTTCTAATAATTGATTGGTACAATCTGCATTTGATTGTTTGATACTTTAAGTAAGAGCTATAAGTTCAACTTGATTACTCTTTCTATTTTTTGGAATTTCAGGAAGTTAGTTGAAGTTGATGAAGAAAGTAATGCAAATTACAAAGGGAGTCATATTTGCATTATTACTTGCTCTTGTTTCATCAATTAGAGGTGGAACTAGCTATTGTGATACAAGATGGGGACGGATCAACTATAAACAAGTGTGAGAATCGAAATGAAACCCTAAGAGAACCTATCTCTTGTAACCCCAAGCATAAAACTCAGATGGAAGATTGAAGGTAGGACCTTAAGAGAACCTGTCTCTTACAACCCTAACTATAAAGACACCACAAGGTTGATCACTCCTTTGATACTATCAGAGTATTCTCACAAAGATACAACGATGTAAGCAAAGCTCACATAAGAGAATATAATTCTCAAAATAATAAATTTCTTATTCATTCAAATCTTTCTTCAAAAATAAAGTACAAAAACGCAGCCTTCTAAAGGCCATCATAGATGTGAAACCCTAAGCCTTAATTGCTATGATAATGCCTTTATGATGATTAATTGATTGATTGGCACCATTCAAGCCTAAAAATAATTAGGAAACTACTTAAACTTGAAGCACAAGTCAGCTACCTAAAAATAAGAAACTAAGACAAGATCTTCTAGAAGAATCTTTGACTAAATGGCCTTATTCAAAGGAGATAAAAAGGGAATCTTTTTAAAAACGAAATTATATCAAAATTAATGCATAATGACAGCTTCTAGATGCTTCTTGATTCCTTTTAGACATCACTTATACTTCTCCTCTAAGGCACATACTTGTCACATGATATTTTAAGTGAATTCTTCAATCTAGACTACACATGGTCCTTGTATGTCATCTTGGGCTTCTTCTATGCTTATGTTACACCAATGTCATGGATCTTCATGCTTTCCCACATGCTCAAGCTTTCATGGCTGATTTAAGTATGCATATGGGCCTAAATACACATGTTTAAGGTATGATTGATACCTTCAACATATATACTAACATCATGTGCCTTTATTTTAGCTAATTGAAACCCAAATGTTATTTTTTGAGTTATAATGATCAAGTCAGACTCTTCTTGTATTACATAGGCATCATGATTGACATGTATGATACCACTTTGGCTATCACGTAGGATGCCATGTAAGACGCTATTTATACCTCTATCATACTGCCTCATAAGGGCTGGGACAAAAGCTTTTGATGAGCCCTTATAAGATCATAAAGTCTTTTGCTGGTATATACTTGTCATTATTATTTCCTTGGATGTTTATGCTCTAATTAACATGCTTTTTGGTCACAAGAGGATCAAATGTGAAACGCTTTACCCCAAACCAAAAGTGAAAGTCCAAAATATTAATTGTCAAGCAATAGATACGCTGACAAATTAAAATTTGTCATTTGCACAGCACATTTGCTGTGTCTCCAAATTGAAGTTGGAAAAAAAAATATTGTAAAATCGTTTTACTCTTTTAAGGTAGGATAGGTAGAAGCACGTGTGACTGTAAAATCGTTTCTTGTTTTTATCTACCCCAACAGTCACTAATGGTCAGTGATATTTTGGGGGGGGGGGGTTTAACATATTAGGTAAAATATCCATGTTAATTTCTCTGACTAAATGAGTAATTCCGAGGGTTTTTATAACTTCTCTAACCTCCGAAATTCTGCCTTCTTCCTGGGTAAATGCCGTCCGTTTGAAGAGAAAAACGTGAGATGTTATATTTTATGTATGTTTGGATTAGCTTTTGATCAACCTGATTTTTTTTTGAAATTGATTTTACATGATTCGAAATAAATATATGAAAAAAGTTTTATCTCAATTTACGTAAAAGTGCTTTTATAATTGATTTTCGTTGTTTCCCAAACACCCTTTAGAGAGAGAGATCTGATCATGAAGAGAAAGAATCTTGATGTGGGTCTTACGTTACTTTAATTACAAAAAAGAAAATTACTTCATATCTTTTTTAGTCATTTATATATATAAACTTGTTTTTAAAGTGCTCATCCAAATAAATTTTGCAAACTAACTTTTTTACAAAGTCAATCCAAATATAAATCACATTACAAAATCTAATTTTTACTCTTAAATTTGTGAAAGTATGATTGAAAAAAAGCTACTAACACCACTCTAATCCAAACATACAAATCTGTTTGAAATTCACCTTTGGAAATGCGTAGAACACGTTCAATAGGCAGAGGTGGGGGTACCAGTCACATGAAGTGATGCTGAAAGTAGAGGGTGACACTGACACTATTCCAGAGAATATATACCCATTCCAATAAAAAATGGGTAGTCAACTTCCTATGTCCCTGTCTCCATAAAATTTTGATAGTGACAGCGCTATGCTATATATATATATATGGTAAAAAAATATTTGCTAAATCAAACTCATTAACATATGAGAAAAAAGAGAAACAATTAAAATGCAAGGAAAACAATTAAGTAGGAATTTAAAAAAAAAGGAAGAGAAAAATAATGTATAAAAAACTACCTATCTAATCAAAGAAATGACAGTGAAAGTCAACCACATCACGTAGCCCTAATAAGAACCAAGGGAAATAAAGAAAATGGCAGGAAAGAAAAACAAAAGAAAAAAAGAAAATAATTAAAGAAATTGCAAGTTGCTTAAACTTTCAACATTTACGGGGTTTGAGAGGTTTCACTTGTTTTGTTCAAAATCCGCTGGTTAAAGAAAGAAGTGACAGAGACTTTTGCTTCTAGTAATATGTGATCACAAGGCCTTTTATTTTTATATTTTTAATTTTATTGTTAACTTGTTATATAAATTTATTTACATATTATATATAAGATGATTTTTTTAGCCTTGTTTGTCTTTGAACACTACTAACCATCAAGTATTTAGGCATAGTCAGCACCAATCACTCCAATGGTAATGACACTCGTCAAGCTTGGATAAAGTTCCACATTTGAGTCCGGTGTTGATATGTTTATGTACATGCATGCATTTAAATTTTATAATATAGAAAAGCATTCATGCATTATTTTAGGGTCAACCAATACTTTTGTTGAGTTGGGGTTTACTCACACAGATGAAGAGAGGGAGGGAAATAATGGATATAGGAAGCCAAGTCAAATGGCCAAGGGCCATATCAAAGATGGAGAAGGCGGTTGGAGATAGAGGCGAACGACTGGTGGAGGGAATTTTTGTCTTAACAAATCTATTCCCAAGATTTAAATTTGCAATACCACCTTTCCTTTGCTACTCTCCAATCCCATCTATATGCGATACACTAATGTCAAGTAGCAATCAATGCCTCCTACCAAATACACTAGGGGTTGTAGATTTGGAGCGGAGGGAAAATTTTTATAAGTTGAATTTAAAAAATATTGAAAATGTGGAGTTATAAAATTTTACAAAGATAGAGAGTATGATTAAAAAAAAGTAAAAAAAAATTAATTAAAAATTTTGAACCCCATTTTTCTTTTTTTTTTTTAAATCCAACTTTAAATTTTTTTCCCCTACATTCATTTGCCCTCCCCTCATTCCAAACATACCCTTAAGGTATGTTTTGGATTAGCTGTTGTAGAAGTGGGTTTTTTTTATCTAACTTTTACAGACTTATAAACATCAAATTATTGGATCCATTAGAATAATTTCATTTTTCATCAAAGCAAGGTAGGACAGTATATCAAAAAAATAAATAAATAAATAAGGTAGGACCCACTTCAACAAGCTTCCCTTTCTCCATGGCCATTTTTTTCTCCTCCATGATGGAAAAAGTGACATGCACCTTCATCTTGACTTGTGCTGATGAGGACGTAGTTTGAAGGCCTAATGGTGAGTCTAGTGGGCTTCTTCAATCCCAAACCCTCCAAGGCCCCAATGCTTTTAACAAACAAGGCACTAACCTAAAATAGTTTTTGAGATCCAAAACCATGGTTTTGGACAAGCTAACCTTGGGAGCTTTTAATTCTCCACCCGTGAACGTTTCTGTATCTGTCCCTCTGGTAATAGTGTTAGATAGAACTCAGCTGTAAAGTGGGAGTTTCAGCCAGGGGTGGGGGTTGCTTTTTTTTTTTTTATAAATTATAAATTATAAAAATAATTTAAGTAAATAAAAATATTTTTTATAAATTATTAATTATAAAATTAATTCACATTTTTTATTGTGAAATGGTATTTTAACCTTATACATGTATAAATGATACACTAAAAAAAATTCAATGTCATTTTTTGTGATAAAATGCAAAAAAATAATTTAATATATTACTTTATATCATTTTTGGTTATTTGACATCCTAGAAGTTATTCTAATATCAATTATCCAAACATTTTCATTTTTTTCACAATCACTGTTTTTTTAAAAACTATTTTATTCTCAAAAGCTATTTCATGAAATCCGAGATAGAAGCTATTCTTAAAAAGTTAATCGATATGGTCTTTGGCCACCTTCTCAATTTTCGATATGGTTGTTGGCGATCTGACCTCTCTTATCCATTATCTCCTCCCCTTTCTTCAGCTCAATGAATAAACCCCAACTCAACAAAAGCATTGGTTGACCCTAAAATGATTCATCTCTATGAATTCTCTTTTACATTATAAACGTCTCTTCGACTTCTCTCTTTAACCAGCGGAGTTTCAGCGGCTTGCAATTGTTGGTAACTTGGTATGGTTCTTTATTTTCCTCCTCCATCATCGCTATTGGGCCCCGTTTTATTGAAAGCATTGTCCTATACATATGATGCTCATTGTAGAGTCTTGATCCCTAACTACGTACTATTCTGAATTCTAGCCAATCTGGAACGCAACAAGGAATTTCCAATTAATCCTTGTTTTCACAATTTCCTTTGGTGAAAGAAACGTTGCCAATTTTGTCAAACTTCATGTCCCACGACAATGAATTAAGCAGAGCTGATAAGCAAATAAACTATTTCCATATTTCCCCATGAACAAATTGGGTGCATTACTATGAGTGTTGAGAAATGGATATGATCACAAAAAAATCTCAATAATAAACGAGCAGCATAAATTTGTTGTCATTTTGTACACCGGCACTTATCGTCATTGTATATTACTAAGTTGTTTTAGAATTTTTTGGTGATTATATCATTCCATTAAAACCTTATAATAATTCTCTCTAAAAGAATTAAATGTGGCTAATATGTACTTAATATTTGAAAAAAATGCATTAAATGATTGTTAAGACACATCCAAAGTGTATTTTATAAAAAGAAACATGCTCATTAAAAAAATTGTATATTATCAAACGAAACGGACGGAGTATTAAATAACTAAATTAACATAAATATATTTTTAAAATATATGCATTAAAATTATTATTTTTTGCTAAATTTGATTATTTTAATAATATTTATGTCAATCAGGGGTATTCTAATGCAAAATATGTAATTTAGAAGTAGAAAATATACAAGTAATCCTTGTTTCATAACGTTAAAATCATACTCGCCTTTGCATTTTTTTTTGGGGCCAAAAAATCCAAACTCATGACGTTACATAAACAATGTCAAGCTCTTGGTTTATTAATAAATAGCAAACAGAAAATAAGAATATGGAGAGACTGCGCCATGATGTTAGAAGCATTGAAAGAGTGGAATTGGTCTTTTGGGAGCTAAACGCCATGATTTGGAAACTTTGGGATTAGTTTTAAATGCAGAATGTAGAATGAGTGATCATGAATGGGGTGTAATATATCTAATTAGATATGTCCTTAATATAATATATTTAATTAGATATTTAATTTTTAAATATAAAATCATAATATATTGTATCTCCTAAATTTATAGTGTTGGGTTAAGACATAAATTTGCTTTGGAAGTTTTTTCTTATAGGTAATGTTCTGAGAAAATTTTTAGTAACAATGTTTTCCTGAAAATTTTCAAATTGAACAATGTTGTCTCCTACCATTAAAATGTTAATAGTCAGCATTAATTGTTTAAAGAAATGGGTTAACATTGCTTTATTTTAAAATTTTGAATCAATAATGCTTTTGAAGAAAAACTTCTCGAACAAATATGCACCTTAACACTATAATGTCCCCCCTCTCAAAAAAAAATATCCCTATCAAATGCGTTCTTTAAAGAGTTTTCATCCAAGGATATATAGACATGATAAAAGAGTGTGTTTTAAAAAAAAACTTATATTTATTATAAATAACTAATTTAACTAAACTTTTCTAATTATTTAACTTTTTATTAATGTCTGGTGGGGCAGGGGTACTCTGATATCCCAAAAATTTCTTATTTGCTTTCATATGACATCGAACTTTTCCTACAACGGCCTACGCTTTAGGAGGACAACTCACTTCTCTCACACGGTTTTGACTTTTAAAACCTACAGCGTCATACACATTATTTCCAATTACTCCATACCTTTTTCGTGTGACATGCATGGGCGACCGCTTCCCCCCACAGTAACTCATGAATCCATTCTATTAATAGAGGTTGTGTCTAGTGAAATAAATTAATTTTTCATACCGTGAGGAATTAAGGTTTAAATTTTCACTGAGAGAGATAATCACATTTAGTATCCAACAGTATCTCCAATATGAGAATATCTATGTTTTGACAAAAACTCATGCATGCATTATATACTTTACATAAGCTTTAAATTCACAACCTCACGTATTGGATAAAAAAAAGAAGTTAACAATGATATAAAAATAAAAATTCATTTTTATTATTAATAAGGATAAGATTATATTTTTGTCAGCTTATTTTTAATAAAAAATCAAGGTAATCATTTCATTGTTTGACAGAAGTCATTTTGATGCCCTTATTTCTTTAGAGATGCATAGGACCCATGAATAAATTGTGAGATAATATATATATATATATATATATAATTGTGAAATTCGTTATCTCAATTATGCCCTCAGTGGTGAAAACTGTTTTTCTTGAAGATTGATTAAAAAATTATCAAATAGGTTCATAAAAAATATCCACTGCTTAAAGATTTTATGCCTTTTTTTTTTCTTTGAGATACAATGGCGTGCAAAAGCTTGAATAAAGCACCTAATTATGGTTTACAAACTCCCTGGGCATCTAGTAAACACCGAAGAGTACCTTGGGATGTGTGGAAAAAAATTTCACATAAATCTTATGTTTTTATATAGGGATAAATGTGATTTTTGCCCGGAAAATTTTCGCGAAGTATCATCAGGCACCCATAAACTTTTTGGGGTGTAATTTGTCATTTTGAAAATTTTAAATAGGCTCAATATTACCTCAGAAATATAACAACTTAAACAATTTCAACCCACCGTTAGTTGATCATTAGTTTGATTGGGTTAACTAATGGTAGGGTAATATTAAACCTATTTGGAATTTTCAGGTTGACATTGCACACAAATTTTTTTTTAGATTGATAGTGATATTTTACGAAAACTTTTGGGATAAAAATAATCCTAAATCCTTTTATATAACATGCATGCATACTCGTATGTTAGTAGGGGTTAATTATGAGAGACTACAATGACTCGAAGGAATTGATTGGTTTAGGAAAATTTTTAACCCAAACTGTTAATAAAAAAGAGTGGATCATATGCATCAGGCATATATATGTGAAATCGATTGAACTCTCTTCCACATATTAGTCCATTTCTTTCTTTCCTTTTTTCCTTACGGAATAGGTACATCATCAATCAATTATATCTCTATTTTCAAACACTGCTGAAAAATTGAACGGATTTATTGTGCGAAAAGGAATAGTGGAATAAGCCTTTTTTTTATTAAAAATATAGACCACGTCAATGACCTTTAGCCAATGAACGTAGTTAATACGTTAGACCTTTTCGTATATAAATCCAATCAGAATTATTCAGCAAAAGTTTGAAAGAGATTGGATATTTTAAATTGTTTATCAAATTCCATGCATTTCTATGTGGTTATCTACATTTTGTGTCTAAAATATGCCTTAGATGACTAATTTTAAAAAATAAATGTAGTTATTCAGAAAAGATGTGGGTTGGTTTTGTTAAAATAACCCCTTTACTTATTTCCAGTACAATCTACTCTCCTTGATTGAAATCCTTTTTAGTATAGGTAATTAATAGAGATAGTTTGAAAAAAAATTAGGAAAATTGACTATGTTATCCTGTGTAAAGGATTTTACGATTAAATAGTTTCACAAAATCGTATAATTATTTTTAAGTCATGTGGAGTTGTTAATACACTAAGATGAGGTTGTAATTAACAATTCTATTTCAGTGCGTAGAGTAATTGACGGGATTTGACAGTAAATACACAATTTCGTGGGATTGTTTAATTGTAAAATCCCTTACACAGAACCTCATCGTAATTCTCCCAAAATTGTATATAACAACTTAACAATAAAATTAAACGTTAAAACTAAGAAATGAATAAAAAAGGGATAATTGGGGATAAATTCCCATTAAGAAATTAATTAGAGAATAAGATATGCTCAATTACATATATAAAAATTTAGTTGCATATTATAAAAGTTTAATTACACATGTATGTGTGAAAGGTTCCATTCTATAATTAATTTAATGGAAGAATTGTCTCCAATTCTTCTTACAAAAATATAAATGAAGATGTGAAGATAAAAATGTTAAGTCTTGTCCGCACATATTACTAGAAGCAGCAAAAGTCTATGCGACTTTTGAACAAAACAAGTGAAACCTCTCAAACCCCATAAATGATGAAAGTTTCAGCAACTTGCAATGAGGGAGAAAACAAATGAAAGAAGATCTGGTTGGTAACTTGGTACGGTTCCTTATTGTCCTCCTCCACCATCATCCATTTTACTTGCCATTGGATTTGTTGATTTCTCGAACTATAGTTGTTTGTGTCATGTCATGTTGTTTTCTTTTTTCTTTTGTTTTTATTTCTTACCATTTTCCTTTTTTTCCCTTGGTTCTCATTAGGTCATTGTGATGTGGTTGACTTTCACTGCCATTTCTTTGATTAAATAGGTAATTTGCAGGCATTATGTCTCTTTTCCTTTTTTTTTTCTTTAATTCCTAGTTAATTATTTTCCTTGCATTTTAACTGTTTCTCTCTCTCTCTCTCTCTGTCATATGTTACTATGGGTTAGATTTAGCAAATATTTTTTTACCATACATATATATATATATAGGACTGCGACTATCAAAATTTTATGGTGATAGGAACATAGGAAGTTGACTGCCCATTTTTTTTTATTGGAATGGGCATATTTCCTGGGATAGTGTCAGTGTCACCCTCTCCTTTAGGCATCACTCCATGTGATTGGTGCCCCCACCTCTGCCGTATTGAACATGCTCTACCTCTGCCATATTGAACATGCTCTACGCATTTCCAAAGTTGAATTTCAAAGAGATTGTGTGTTTGGATTGGAGTGGTGGTAGTAACTTTTTTCAATCATACTTTCACAAATTTAAGAGTAAAAATTAGATTTTGTAATGTGATCAATATTAATATTGGCTTTTTGTAAGAAACTCAATTTGACAAGACTTATTTGAATGACCAATTTAAAAGCGAGTTTATATATATAAATGACTAAAAAAGATAGGAAGTAAATTTTTTTTTTTGTAATTAAAGTAAGGTAGGACCTACATCAAGTAAAGTAGAATTTCAGAGGTTAGAGAAGTTATAAAAACCCTCAGGATTAATCAATTAGTCAGGGAAATTAACATGGATATCTTACCTAATATGTTAAACCCTCAAACCCCCCCCCCCTTCCTTCCAAATTTCACTTGCCATTAGTGCCTCTGGGGTAGATAAAACTAGATAAAACAAGAAACGATTTACAATCATGTGTGCTTTTACCTATCCCACCTTAAAAAATATTTTTTTTTCCAACTTCAATTTGGAGACACGGCAATTGCACTGTGCGAAATGACAAATTTTAAGTCGTCAGCATATCTATTGGGACCTGGTCATCAATACGCATACCAAAATCCACCATACTGGACATTCCACGATGAAAGTGAATGAATATAGACAAATTATCAATGTAGCTAATTAAATTGGATTTATTTCCAAATTCAAAATATCATAGTACTCCAATTTCTACCAAGGGTATGTTTGGATTAGTTTTTGGAAAATAGGCTCTCTCTCTCTCTCTATTTGCGTGAAAGCTATTTTAGAGAATATATTTTGAAAAATAGCTTCTAAAAAAGCTGAAAAAAATAGTTTCTTAGAAAACTATAGTTTCTATCCTCAAGCCATGTTTTTAAAGGTTAAAAGTTATTCTGAAGAATCTGAGGATATCTGTGTGACTCAGACAAAACCATAGTTTTAAGAGTTCGGCGACCATGGGTAGGTTTTCTAGCGCTCTAAGGCTAGTTTCTGGTGTGTTTTACAGCGAAAACTGTGAAGGAATACATCGAAATTCATTTGGGCAAGGATTCTCCCATATAAATGTTAGTTATCAAAGCACGTTCGATTTTAAGTCAAAACAGGAAAACATTTGCAGGCCGTCGATTTTCCAACAGAATTGACGCAGGTCTCCAAAATATAGATGGGTTTGAAAATAAATGCCCCATTCAAAGTTAAATTTCCAAAACCAAATCAATGAACAAGGATCCAAAAACATCGGTGGTCATTGGAGGCGTCAAAGTTTTATCCTCCTCTCATCCAGATAAAAATAAATAACAAGCAACATCATAAGGGATCAGAGAATAAATGCTGAAAACGGATTCAAAGTGATTTCAGAACAAAATTTATCTGTGGTTCTTCAAATCAGCATCGACAAGAGTGGGGGATTCTATACATATGTTCCTATGGGTTCCTGAAATAAATGCTATGGGTTTCTGATCCTATCCAAATCAGCTTCAGAAAATAAATGCTGAAAATAAATTTTCACAACTTTTATCTTTTCTGATCCTATGGTTCCTGAAATAAAAGCTTTACTCCTTTCATACATGAAATCGGTACAAGTTAAAAGCATATAAACTGCATGATCATAAATTTCAAATAAACTTTTGATTTGGAGTCTAAGTCTTGGGGAAGAAAATTTAAAGTATTGAAAGATTTAAATTATCGATATAAATAGATTTAGGTTCTAAATTTCTATTTCAATATGATGCATGGAAAATCATAAATATAAAAGCATTGAAGCAATTAAACAATGTAGAGTAGATTATAAACCTGGCCCTTGAATAGAGGCTCGTGCTGATAACGTGTTATGAATTTGAAAGAAATGAAGTAAGAGAGAATAAGAAAACAATGAAATAGAAAGCTCTATTCTTAATTATCTCTAGAGTATGCTTTATATTTATAGGAATAAATTACAGTATCAAAATAGATCCATATCAAAGATTACATAAGATATTAAGGAGATTATATAATCAGGGATACTGAAAAATATATAGACATCTCCATAAAAATATTTATAACAGAAATATTATTTTTGAAACTGAAGATTTTTTTACTGTTGTATAATATATATTTACATTATTATTAAAAATATATTCAAATGTGCGCATCCTGAAATATGCATGAGTACTTGTTAAAAAAAGTGTATATAATTAATTAAATGTCATAGAGTACTCATAAGGTTGAATATAATCAAGTAGCAAAAAAATACAAAATATTTGCGATTTTGTTATCACAAATTCACAATCTTAATTTTAGAATGAGGTTCTGGTTTTTGTCAAACTCATGGCTTGGTGGTTAGAGCCTGTTGGCTTTACCTCAAACTCATGGGTTCGATTCTACACGCCTCAGCAATCGATCTTAGGATGAAGGTCAAGTTGTTTTTTAATTGTTGTTAGAGTAATAGCTTTGCAGCTTCTAAATAATTTGATGAATATTTTTAGTTCACCTTTTATACGTTACTTTCTATGATCGATCAATTTTTAATTTTTTTTTCAAAATTCATGTTTACTATTTTTTATGAGAATGCTTACTATTAAATTATAGGCACACGTATATCACAATTAAGAAAAATATATTCCTAAAAAACTACTTCTTTAGTTTTTCCTTTCGTTTTTTAAGAATTACAAGATATTATTTTTCACAAACAATTATGATATATTATTTACAAACTTAAACTGTTATTTCTCTCCACATATGAATTTGATAAAATTCTTCAATCTTTCTAGTACATTTTAATATTTTTTGACAATAAATAATTTCATTTCTAAAACAAAAATTTATATTTTTTTAAATTTTTTTTAAGAAAAAAATTACTTAGGTTGGTTTTATTTAAGCTATGCCAGATTTGACACGTTATTTTTAAATTACATACTATCTTTAAAAAAATGTTTTTTAATTTTATTTTGAATATTAAAAAGGCCTCTTTTTTTACTTTTCCTATTTTACTGCTATTAAAATAAGTTTTCCTTTCAATTTTAGGCAACAATGAAAAGTCATATTTGTCATTAAATATATAACATGGCTACTTGTTAAAAAATAGATTATGTACTACTATATATAATTCTTAATATAAACCCCGTTAACTTTTTTAGGAGACTAAGAAAGCTAAATAAGCTTATATGTGTATTATTTTCTTAAACTAATTTTTTTAACTTATAAAAGATATATTATCCAATGATATAAATAAGTATACACATATGCACACAATCCAAAATAGTTTATTTAGCTTAGTTAATCTCCTAAAAAAAGTGAACTGCAACTTATATTAAGAATCAGATATAGTATCATCAACAGTGTGCAATAATCAATATATAATAGGTAAAAGTATAAGTTTGGTCTTTTAAACTTATGTCAAGTTTCAATTTAGTCATTTAAATTTAAAAAGTGCACTTTTAGTCATAATATTAATACCGTTAGTTTTATCTAACAAAAAATGGTGACTCAACAAATTTAAATAGTGATTCTGCAATTAAATGCTGATAAATATGGTTAAATTTTAAAATATAAAAATAGATATATTAAATAATCAATATTTAAGTACATTTTAACATTATTTAATTATAGAATGGTGATTGAACTTGCATTTTCTGTTAAGTAAAACTAACGGTGTTAATAATAAGGGACTAAAAGTGTACTTTTTAAATATAAGGGATCAAATTGAAACTTAATGTAAACTTAAAGGATTAAATGTATACTTTAACTATATATAATATGTCACACTAATAAGGTTTCATCTCTAAATTTAATTCTAAAACATTTATAGGGAAATGAGACTAATGGAGCTTATGTGGGGCTTACCCCAAAAAGCCCCACCACACAAATTGTGAGCCTCCATAAACTTGAAAAAGTTACATTGTGGGATGCCCAAAATTGAAAAATGCCTTCACTCTTTTTACTGTTACAAGCCTTCCAGAGTTGAGGGAAGTTGTGGTAGATGAATGCAAGGAATGGGAGGGAATATTTTGCAAACAATTACTAAAAAATCTTTCTTCTTCCATCATTTGCTTCCCCAAACTTGAGATCATTCTAGTCTATAATTGCCACAAAGTGAAAAGGTTGTTCTCATATTCTGTGGCATCTCATTGTCCTTCATTGGCGCAAATCACTGTGGGAGGTTGCTCTCAACTTGAGGGGATTGTTCAAGCTTATGAAGATGAAGTTGTAGATGAGCATCAAGAAACACTAATATTCCTTAAGCTTGATGTTTTGGATCTCAGAAGGTTGCCAAAGCTAAGAGAGATTTGCCGAGGTTATATAAGTATCTTCCCAAAATCCTTTTGAATCATTGCATAAATGAAATAACACATGTTGACGCATTTGCTTCAGGAAAAAAAAATTACATTTTGATTTAATTTTCAATTAATTAAATATCAGTGGAAAATTGAAGATTTTTTTTGTTTATTGTATTATAATATATATTAACATTATTATTTAAAAATATATTCAAATAATTTTTTTGCGTCATGGAATATACATGCGTACTTGATAGAAAAAAGTATATATTATTAATTAAATATCATACAGTACTTATGAAGTTGAATATAATCATTTAGCAGAAAAATATATAAAATATTTGCTAGTTAAACGCATGCATGTTGATATTATGTTATCTTTTTTTTTTTTTTGCCCCAAGAGATTATGTTATCACAAATTCACAATTTTAATTTCAGAATGAAGGTTTTGTCAGAGAAATAGCTTTGCAGCTTCCAAATATTATGATGAATTTTTTCCCCTTTCTTTCACTTTTTATATGCAACTTGCTATGTTTACTTTTTAATTTTGTTTGAAAATTCATGTTTACTATTTTTTATGAGAATGTTTATTATTAAATAATAGGTACACGCATATGAAAATCAAGAAAAATATAGTCCCAAGAAGCTATGTCTTTAGTTTTTCTTTACCTTTTTTAACAATTACAATATATTATTTTTTATAAACAATTACAAGATATTAGATACAGATTTAAATTGTTATTTCTCTCCACATATGAATTTGATAGAAGCTTCAATCTCTTTTGTTCATTTTAATTTTTTACTAATTATTAATTTCATTTTTCCAAACAAAACTTTATCTTTTTAATTTTTACTATTTTCACCAAAATAATTATTCAGGTTTGTTTTATTTAAACTCAGTCAGAGTTGATATGTCATTTTTAAATTGCATATTACATCTAAAATACAATGCTTTTTTAATTTTCTTTTGGATAGTAAAATGGCGTCTTTTTACCTTTTCTACAATTACTGCTATTAAAATAAGATTGCCTTTCAATTTTCACCAGTTTATTGTCAATATTACTTCTTCAAGGTTGTTTTATTTTATAATGAACCCCAGTGGATGCATTATTCATAAATTACAAACACTTCAAGTGAAATATTTCTTTCAATTTCTTTGAACGTGAGAAAAAATTATTTTTATTTATGTGAAATATTATTTGAAATATTAATAATGTTCCCACTACTGCATGGAATGAGTGAAATATATTGCCACTACTTAAAAGTCTGTTGTGAATTAAATTTATAGTGCCATTGCAATATAAGAGAGGTCTTATATTAAGGATCAAAGAGAGCATATTATCCACATTTTTGTTTGTAGTCTAATATTATTGAATACATTTACTTTACAGAAAGATGAGAATGAGAGAGTAAGAGTGATGAATTCAGAATTGCGTGATATATATTTAGAAGATCTACCCGAGTTGGAACATATTTGGAAGATCGCCACCACACAAATTGAGAGTGTCCATAGACTTGAAGTAGTTACAATGCGGAGATGCCCAAAATTGAAAAGTATCTTCACTATTTTTATTGTTACAAGCCTTCCAGAGTTGAGGTAAGTTGAGGTACACAAATGTGAGCAATGGCAGGAATATTTTGTGAGAAGTCACTAAATAACCTTTCTTCTTCTTATAAAGGTGAAGTAGCTGATGATCATCATGAAAGGCTACTATTTTCTAAACTTAAACGTTTGGATTTTGCAGGCTTGCCAAAGCTGAGAGAGATTTACCCAGTCCCAATTTATGTAAGTATTTTCCCAAAATCCCTTTTGAATCATTGCTTTAAAAAAATAATACATGTTGACGCATTTGCTTCAGGAAAAAAAAAATTCACGTTTTGATTTTATTTTCAATTAACGAAATATCAGTGGAAAACTAAAGATTTTTTTGTTTATCATTGTATAATATATATTTACATCATTATTTAAAAATATATTCAAATAATTTGTGTATACATGCGTACCTGTTAGAAAAGATTATATATATTATTAATTAAATGTCATATAGTACTCATAAGGTTGAATATAATCATGTAGCAAAAATATATATAAAATAGTCGCTTGTAAGAGAGTGCTGCTACTACTCGAGTTTTAAAAAAGAGTGGTGCTACTACTCGAGTTTTAAAGAGAGTGCTCGAGTGTTTGTAAAGCATTTTGATGTTTGCACTTTTCAAAATACTCCAGTAGGCTCAAAAATATTGTTAATATTTGAGTACTTGATATAGTACTTGAGTTTTGATAAGCTAAACTTCAAAGATTTTTTTTAAATACTCTCGATACTCAAGTCCTGTAAAGTCACACTTGAGTGTTGAAATATTAGCATAAGCATTTGATTTAATTTGGAGTATTGTTGGGAGTATTGAGTTTAGAGAGAAAGTTTTGAGCTAGAGTATTATCAATACTCTTATAGGTACTTGAGTTTCTTATGAAAGTATTGAAGTTAAAAAAAATGGTTTTAGCAGCTCGAACTCAAGTATTGTTGTGTAGCTTTCGAGCATTGCCAATACTTTCATGAGTGCTTGAATGTTCTTGAAAGTGTTAGGTTTTGAAATTAGTTTTGCTCCACGATACTTGAGTATTGAAACTTAATACTTGAGTATTGTCAGTACTTTCACCAATACTTGAGTGCCATTGAAAGTGTTGAGTTTTGAGAGCTGATTTTGCTCAATGATACTCGAGTATTGAAGCTCAATACTCGAGTGTTGTCAACACTTTCACCAATACTCGAATGCCATTGAAAGTGTTGAGTTTTGACCTGTCTTTTCTTAAGTAATACTCGAGTACCATCATACAATATTTTGAGTATTCTCAATACATTCATTGATACTCGAGTAACTTTTGGAAGTGTGTGAAAATAGTTTATTTTAAAAAACTAATTCATAATCCCTACAAAAACATGTTTGTCATCATCAAAAAATTATCTCAACGGAATGTAGTTAGGGATCGGTTAGCAAGAATGAGAATTCAACAAGGTTTGAGGTATGAAAATCGCCAAAAGAAGATTGGCTGAAATTGAATGTAAATGAAGCTTTTTCCCGATTTGTCAAAGCATGTGCAAGTGGAGGAATCACTACAAAAAAACATAAAATTAGCCACGGAATTACCGACGGAATTGTGGTTTCCGGCGGAATTTCCGACGGAATTTGCCACGGAATGACTTTCCGACGGAATTCATTCCGTCGGAAATTTCACCGTCACAAAATGTTTACCGACGGAATGAAATTACCGACGGAATATTCCGTGGCAAAGTTTGCCACGGAATATTCCGTCGGAAATTTGCCATAGAAAATTTCCGTGGCAAAGTTTGCCACAGAATTTCCGACGGAATATTCCGTCGGAAAGTTTGCCACGGAATTTTCCGTGGCAAATTCCGTGGCAAATTTCTTTTTTTTTAAATAAAAAATAATGCCACGTGGCATCTCTGTAAGCCGCCACCTCACCCGGGCCCATGCCACGTGGCACCTCCGTCAGCCGCCACCTCAAGTTAAGCCCTGCCACGTGTCACCTCCTGCAGCCGCCACGTGTCACCACCTGATAAATTCTCAATTTTGCCTCCTCCAGGATTCGAACCCAAGACCTCCTGTGCACACGCGTGATCCCTTGCCAGTTGAACTGCGAGAACCTTGTATCTTCTAAACGCATATTTAAATATATATATATATAATATTATACTGCATAATAACTTATTTATATATAATATTTATATGATTATTAATTTCATAATTTTTATTATCTTAAACAATATTAATTTTAATATAAAATTATTACAAATAAAATAAATATTATTTCTAATATTTTCATATTTAATATTGATTTTAATTAATATATTAATTAAGATTTAATATTAAATAATAAAAAAATAAGAATAAAAAATAACAAATTTAAAATTGAAATTAATAATTAATTAATAAAATTATAATTATTATAATTAAT
>QFDD01003398.1:0-20205 GCA_006871305.1 Vachellia collinsii | reverse complement strand
CAGATCGAAGAAAACGAAGCTGTGCGTCTTTGGTCCTTCTTTGGCATTTCTGAAATTCGGGTCCTTCTCTGACATTAACTTTGGTCCTTCGCTGACATTTCTGAATTTTAGATATGCATTGGCTCTGGTCCTTCTCTGACATTTTCGAATTCCAGGTCCTTCTCTGCCATTAATTTGGATCATGAAATGCATTACTTTTTTTTTTTCTTCTTCTTCTTCTTCTTCTTGTTTTTTTTTAAATTTATCTTTTGATCCCAAATTGTTCAAAGGTACCTACAATAAAAATTGATATTGAGTAGCATCAAAAGTCATAAAAATCAATTATTTAACAAATAATTAGCTTTAATTTTATATAATTGCATTTAATCATAATTAATACAATTAAACTCAATAAAAGCCCAAATATAGCACTAAAATCCCTTGAAATGCTACAAATTCATTTGATAAAATCTTATTAATTCATCTTTCTATCAAATATATTTATATATATTTTATTTTGTAGATATTATGAGATAAGGAGAAAGATTTTCAGAGATGGGGCAGAATCATAATATTAGCCAAAATCTGAGTATTAGCAAAGTTCAAGGACGTGCAAAATGGCCATGATATCGGGGCCTTAATTGTAATTTTATCTGGAGACCAGAAAATAAAGCTGGGTCTTTGCACGTAATTTTTGCCAAATTTTAAAAGGAAGAATCTACACCTTACATATAATATTTATTTATATTTAAAGGGAAATAAAGAGACAGATCAACAACAAGCACCCAAAAGCTTATAAAAAGAGCATTAAGGGCCAGAAGGAGGGTGTTGTTTTTCTTGGGCGGCAACACAAGAGTTTGAGTTCAGGGGGAATGAGGTTTGAGACTTGGAGATGCAAAAGACCAGTAGCACGGATAGGAGTTCGGCTCTGATTATTAGTTTATCATTTTCTTCATTTTCTTTTCTATTTCTTCTATCTTTTGTTTGGCAAGCTCGTATTTTGTTCATGGGAATGTTCAATTTATGTAGCTAAACCTTCGTTTTGGATTATTATAGTTTGATTATGAATTAGTGAATGATAATTTCAATCTTTAATTGCTTTAATGTTATATTTGTTTATTCAATTGTGTGCTTGACTGTCCTGAAAAATGAGGGATCTGATTGGGACATATGTTGGTGTTCTAAAGGAGCCTAGGGATAGGAAATTTAGACTAGACCTTCAATTGAATTGTGTAGGATTAAGTTTTATAACTTAATTTGCTTGTAGGATAGGAATATACCTACCGGCCCTACATAGTCAGATTAGGCCTGCACTTTATTTAATCTAATTATATAATCATCTAAGGAATTAGAGATTAGTCAACATAATTAAAATGCCTTTTAGTGAGTCGGAAGACCCTTTTAGGTAATTAAGAATCCTAGACTAACAAATATAAACTTAATTGCAATTAAGGGGAGAAATTAGACGTTAAGAAATAATTAAGGTTATAATAATCCAAATCGCTGCTCAAGAACTAGAATCACCCTTAGCTTTAGTTATAGTTTAGATTTAATTTATTCTTCTAGTTAGATTTTTATTTTATTTTTTATTATATATGTGTTTCGTTCAACTTAAATGAAAGTGTAAAGTCATTGCTCAATTTAGTTGGTATAAAGTCCTCGTGGGAACAATACTCTACTCACTTTTTATTACTTGATACGACCCGTGCACTTGCGGGGTTATTGGTTCACATTTTGTGTCATCATCCAACTTTTTCTTTATGTCGTCAGCACAATAGGAGATGGATGGAAACAGATGGCTAACGACAGAAAAGCTTAATTATATATATTAGGATTGTCTTTCTATCAAATTAGCTTAAACTTAGTAGATAGGGCTTTTCTTGATATTATAGACCTTTAATCTTTCCTTTGGTTGTAACATTCTGAATTTTATTTTTAAAACTATAATTAGAAAATAATTATTTTATAATAATTGAAAATTATCCTATAGTTATTTAAGTAACATGATTTGACTCAAGTATATTTTTGTTATTATAAATGAATTATAATATATTATATAAAAATAATAATAAGATAAAGAAAAGGAAGAACGATAGAAAAAAGGGAACCAAAATAGAAAAATAGGGTTTTTATTATAATTTGCTCCTTTTGTGCAGGTTGTGTATAGCCATGTACTTTATTTTATATGATGAGAGAGGGTATCTGAAGTCAGTGCTCTACGTCGTCGTCTTCTCACCCTCCCGTGTTCGTCAGCCATTGTTGAGGGCTTTCAAACTCATTTTCAGTAAGTAAAACGAATCTTAATCTATAAACCTCCCTCATGAAAATTATTCTACTCATTAAAACTTATTTAATGGTGTAATTTTGTTGAACAACAATGTAAATTTTTTGTTTAAGATTTGAAATAAGTATTGAGTTTTGACAAAAGATGACTAATTTGTTTATTTTTATCTGTAAGTTGATTTGAAAATTTTAAATAATTTTTCTATTTAATCAAATTATTATTTAAGCATATATGATTTTTGTACCAATTAAATTTGAGTTTTATAATTTATTTTAGTATATTAGAACCTACATTAATTATTGAGTGGTTTAGATTTGAGGTTTATGATGAGATATAAATATTAGAAATTTTTGGAGGAGCTTTAATTGTTGAAATTTGGTTTTCTTAAATATATTGAGTAAATAATTATATTTTTTTTAGTAATTCTGAGAAATGAGAAATGATCCATGGAAAAAAGAAATTGGATTTTAATAAATATTCAAGGATATTTGATTTATGTTATTTTTTAGGATTTAAAGAGAGAAAATTTTGGGGATTTTTGGTATATTGGTTATAACTTTAACAAGTGAACTAGAGCTATTGAAAGATAGAAATATGATTAGGATAACGAATTTGAATTATGATTGTAAGTGGAAAATTGTTAGAGAATTTAAAGTTTGGAAAAAAAATAATTTTTATTTAAATTCATATATATATATATATACTTGTTTTGGTTAACATTATATTAATATATAATTTAATTAATTGTGTAGATTAATTGTAATTTGGTGACTTGAATTTTGGGTTTTAGATTATTGTGGTATTGAATATTTGCTTTGAAGTGAGGTAACAACATTTAATTTATCTTATATGCTTGTCATAGGTTATAAGATGTTTTGGAAACATCATTTGAACTATAAGTATTGTTTTGATTTAAAACTCATATGTGATCATCAATTGTGTAAATTAACATGCTTGTGAACTAATTCTATATGTTTATACTTGTTGATGACGCCGATAATATTTTGATACTATGATATATGTTATTGACTCATTATGTCTTGTGATATTATATTATAATTGAAAATTCGATAGAGAGTGATTATATATATGCATACCGTGAATTGGTTGTGACTGAGTTATAGGTTTGCGTTGTGATGAAGAATGGTGATGAGATGTCTAGTTTCTCCCATCTTCTCACTGTTCTCCCTCTTCTTCTTTCTCCTCTCTTCCTCCCTTCTCCCTTTCCCTTTTTAAACACAAAATACAAAATCCTTAGCACAATATGGAATCGGTCGAAGACGAATCTGGAAGACGCAAATCGTGATGGGCGGCATAGGCGGACTTAGCGAAGATACTGTACCAATAGATGTGGAAGAAGATTCAGAACATATTCAAATGATCGGCGTCATCAAGTCCTTGCTCCTGCACATGGGACTCAGTCCTCCCTTTGGTCTCTTTCTTCAACCCCAGCAGCAGAAGAGGAGGGAAGCCACCCCCTCTGGTTCTGTCGACTACCAAAGAAGAGAAAAAATTGAAACAGAAGATAGACTTCCTTCCGTGAGTTCGTCCTCGATCACTCCAATGTCCATCAAAGGTCGAAGAAGATTGCCAAAGTCAGATGCAGAGGCCCAGATCGATGGTTCAGGGGTTGGGATGACCTGATGACGCTAGGTTTAATTGTTTTTTAAGTGGTGGTTTTTGGTAATTTCACATCAATACCCAGGGTTCAATATTAAAAAGTAACACTCGTTTAGTCAGTTTAATTATGAATATTATTACGTGGATGTTCAAATTTTTTATTATGTCCAATTATATTTTATGTTCCCTTATTATCTAATATAATAATTGATATTGATTTACCTGATATTGTAAAACCATGTTTCTATATATAAAGCACTATATATGTAATATACACTTTTGAGATAATGAATATGCATTATGTCTTCTATTGTTACCTAGTTTCCTCTTTCTCTTATTATCTTTTTTTTTTTTTGCAATTTCATAACACGCTGTCTTTTATTGCTTCAACCAAAAGGAATTTCACTTTCTCTTAGGAAAGAATTGGCTTCCTCTTTCTTCTATTTCTATTTTCACTTCTTTATATATATATATCGCCGCCGAGCGATTTTGGAGATGCGGTTTTCGGTTTTTACTTACCTCTTATCGATTTTCTATTTATCAGATGGATTTTGATTGAAAATTCCTGCTTTTTGAGGTGTTCGTTGAACTGTTGATCTCTTAAGCTTTATTTAGAATCTTCTTGCTTCTGATTTCCTGTCTGTTTCTGGTTGCATGAGATTGATTCTATGGTTTATTCTGTCCACTCTGCAGAGGGGAAAGGAAAATTTTATTTTATTTTTTATAATTTTCTTCTGGAGGTTTGCTTTACCGGACGGAGTTAGGGTTCTGTATTTGACTTGGATATGCTGGATAAGATTCCAGTTGCTCTTGAATTCATATTGAGGTCGAATATTGTAAGCTTGCTTGACTTGAGTTGTAGAATTTTCCCTTCCACCAATGGTTTTAAATATAATTATTGGCTAGAATCACGCGTGACTTCCACTGCATTGCAAAGATTTCTAAATTAAAGTTCAGCAACTTTTGTGAGCCCATCAAACTTGTGAATCTCTCTTTTGTTCTCTTCTTTTCCTTAAACTTATGAACCTCTCGTTATCAAAGCAAGTTTTTGCTTCAGAAACCGTTGTTTATGGAATTCGAGAGTAATGTTTCCTTAAAATAAACAGCATATAAATAGTTTCACGTCTTTTTAATAGTTTGAAATTTTAAATTACTACCCTATTTTTTAATTAAATCATTGCACTGTTGTAAATTTAATGTAAATTTCAATAACAAAATATAGACTATACTAAGCAATTTATGAAACTTAAAAAAATTTATTAATGAAAGTTATTTTATTAGTTAAGAAGATTCAAATTGTATGTACCAAATATTTTATTGTATAAAACCAATAAAAATATACTATACGACAATGCAACTTTGAAAATAAAGAGGCTATGAATAGTTTCACGTCTTTTTAATAACTTGAAATTCCAAATTACTACCCTATTTTTTAGTTAAATCATTACACTCTTGTTAATTTAATGTAAATTTCAATTACAAAACGTAGACTATAGTAAGCAATTTATGGAACTTAAAAAAAAATTATTAATGAAAGTTATTTTATTAGTTAAGAAGATTCAAAATGTACGTACCAAATATTTTATTGTATAAAAGTTATGAAAATATATTATACGACAATGCAATTCATAAAAATAAAGAGCTTATGAATAGTTTCATGTCTTTTTAATAGCTTAAAATTCCAAATTACTACCCTATTTTTTAATTAAATCATTACACTATTGTTAATTTAATGTAAATTTCAATTACAAAACGGAGATTATAGTAAGCAATTTATGGAACTTAAAAAAATTTATTAATGAAAGTTATTTTATTAGTTAAGAAGATTCAAAATGTACGTACCAAATATTTTAGTATAAAAGTTATGAAAATATACTATACAACATTGGAACTCATGAAAATAAATAGCCTATGAATAGTTTCACGTTTTTTTAATGGCTTGAAATTCCAAATTACTACCCTATTTTTTTGTTAAATCATTAAACTGTTGTAAATTTAATGTAAATTTCAATTACAAAACGTAAACTATAGTAAGCAATTTATTGAATTTAAAAAAAATTTATTAATAAAAGTTATTTTTTTTTAGAAGATTAAAAATGTATGTATCAAATATTTTATTGTATAAAACTTATGAAAATATACTATACGACAATGCAATTCATGAAAAATAAGGAGTTTATGAATAGTTTCATGTCTTTTTAATAGCTTAAAATTCCAAATTACGACCCTATTTTTTAATTAAATCATTACACTATTGTTAATTTAATGTAAATTTCAATTACAAAACGGAGATTATAGTAAGCAATTTATGGAACTTAAAAAAATTTATTAATGAAAGTTATTTTATTAGTTAAGAAGATTCAAAATGTACGTACCAAATATTTTAGTATAAAAGTTATGAAAATATACTATACAACATTGCAACTCATGAAAATAAATAGCCTATGAATAGTTTCACGTCTTTTTAATGGCTTGAAATTCCAAATTACTACCCTATTTTTTTGTTAAATCATTAAACTGTTGTAAATTTAATGTAAATTTCAATTACAAAACGTAGACTATAGTAAGCAATTTATTAAACTTAAAAAAATTTATTAATAAAAGTTATTTTATTAGTTAAGAAGATTAAAAATGTATGTACCAAATATTTTATTGTATAAAACCTATGAAAATATACTATATGACAATGCAACTCATGAAAATAAAGAGCATATGAATAGTTTCATGTCCTTTTAATAGCTTGAAATTTTAAATTATTATCCTATTTTTTAGTTAAATCATTACACTATTATTAATTTAATGTAAATTTCAATTACAAAATGTAGACTATAGTAAGCAATTTATGGAACTTAAAAAAATTTATTAATGAATGTTATTTTATTAGTTAAGAAGATTCAAAATGTACGTATCAAATATTTTATTGTATAAAATTTATAAAAATATACTATACGACAATGCAACTCTTGAAAATAAAGAGTCTATGAATAGTTGTATGTCTTTTTAATGGCTTGAAATTCCAAAATTACTACCTTATTTTTTAGTTAAATCATTACACTGTTGTAAATTTAATGTAAATTTCAATTACAAAACTTAGACTATCGTAAGTAATGTATTGAACTCAAAAACATTTATTAATAAAAGTTATTTTATTAGTTAAGAAGATTAAAAATATATGTACCAAATATTTCATTGTATAAAACTTATGAAAATATACTATACAACAATGCAACTCATGAAAATAAAGAGCCTATGAATAGTTTGGAAATATTTCATTGTATAAAACTTATTAATTCGAGAGTAATGTTTTGATATTTCTTGGCAAAGCTGCTGCTGTGTATGTGCTGGGTCTAAGAATTTCACTTGTTATCCTTGTCGTTGAGTATGTGTTTGGCAAACTAACAAAATCATGATTTTCAAGAGAAATCAAGGTTTTGAAAAAGCTGTTGACAAACATACCTCATAAATACATAATAGCTTTTGGGCCCAAAATCATAGTTTCAAAAAATGGTAGACAAATATACTCAGATTCTCCAGAATAGCTTTTAACTCTCAAAACCATGGTTTGACGGTGGAAACCATGATTTTCCAAAAGTTATTCTCTACAGCTTTTTTAAAAGCTGTTCTCCATAATCTATTCTCAAAAAATAACTTTTACGCAAATGAAGATAAAACCTTGATTTCAAAATCAATTTCACACAAGTCAAGACAAAACTCTCTCATATACTTATCTCGAATTGTGTGAAATCACTTTTCAAACCAATATTTTGTTACTTCCCAAACAAACCCAGAAACTATTCCTTAAAAATTAATCCAAATATGCTGAGAGTCAAACTTTATGTTGCACTTGCAGTATTTGCGGCAAACACTGTATTGGCTCTTATTCTACGTTCGTTCTATCATTAACTTCTACCCATTTAAAAAAGAAGGGGGTCAGGCTGACATTTTGGGCTCAGATATTTTTTTTTATTTTTTTTTTTCTGGAATATTGGGTTTTAGATTAGGACCGAGTAATCTGGGCTTATGAAAATTGATATGATTCCTTTCTGCAACCTTTTTAATATGGGCAAACAAGAATTAGGCCTATGTTTTGGACTCTTTTGTGGAAGTTCTAATTTGAGCTCCGTTTAGTTTTGAGCCGTACATTTAGACTAGGATTAATTTTATTTTTATTGACAGGCATTTATTTTAATTCTTAAAAAAATGGGCCCTTGAATTTTTCTGGGTTCTTGACTTTATTTTTGGATATTTATTTTAGTCTGAAAAATATTTGAGCCATATTATTTTGATATCCGAAACATATAAATGAGAAAATATATGTGATTTTGCCCTATGCCATTTATTTTATATATTTACTGAGTTTAATTTTCCTTATGCATCATTTATCAATCCTTTATATATTTCATAAAACAAATCAACAAGCAACAAGATGTATTACATATAAACTCTATTTGCTATACAAGCAACATCATAAAATCTGAAAATCTTTTCCATTTTCCCCAATCATAGGGGTTAAACCTTTCGAATCATAAGATCATATCCAAAAATCACCATTTACTAGGGGTAGCCTTAAAATATTACTTGGGCTGAGCCTCCCATGGCTACTTTCTCTTATTCAAAAGTGTCATCATCAATCCCCTCGCTAGTACTCTCACACAGAGAGGATTATTCACTTGAGACTAGTTTATCACTTCTGGATCACTTGAGGAGGATAGGGATTCATTTTTGTTGCATTTTGTATGCAAGGCAATAGATCATAGATAGACATTCCTCTCTCAGAGAGTTAATTGACAAAAGACTTAGAGCCTTGTCATCTATTTCTTTTCCCATTCATATTGCCTAAACACATATCACATACTAAATCATAATTATTTAACTTCAGTTGTCAGAGGATCCTAGCCCAATGCCAAGATCTCTGCTCTGATACCATAAAACTGTCACACCCCTTTTTGCATAAGGTGATAGAATGGGATTTTCTCAAAAATTTTAAACTTTTTAAACAACTTTTATATAAAGCTCTCATTCCCAATTGAAATCCAAAGGGCTAGGTTTGATCCTGGAACCTGTGGGTTATGGGCCTATCATACTTACACTGTGCAATTTCCTTCTGGCTCATATTATTATTATGTACATAATTTGTACAATCATAAATACATAAACATTTAAGCCATCCAGGCTTATATTAAAATAAATTCATAACTACTTATTTAAAACAAAATTCTATGTAAAGGGGGGTTCTTCAATCTTCTTCATTCTCACCTTGTGCCTCTTTAGTCACAACTTCTGTGTCTCTTGAGCTACCACTTTAGCTGTATTTTGTGTAAAGGGAGGGTGAGATTTGAAAATCTCTGTAGAAACCACAATTTATCAAATATTCATATATAAAATTCACAATCATGCAAAAACAAGCCACATGTTCATACGGCATTACACATACTGCTCAAGGTCTCACCTCAATAATTGTGCACATCACATATGGCAAATAGATACGGCCAGTGCACATCACATACGGCAAACAAATACTGCCAGTGCACATCACATACGGCAAACAGATATGGCCAGTGCACATCACATACGGCAAATAATACGGCCAGAGGTCTCACCTCAATAATGGTGCAAATCACCCCTTCACAGGTGGCCTAGGGAATCACCCCATAGGACTTCATCACAACACGTATAACAAATATGGCACAAACAAGCATGCAGAATTAAATATATGATAATAGGATAGAAAGGGGTTTCTACCTGTCTCCCTTCGTTTTTCGTTACCTCCTTTAGCAATCCTTTATCCAGCCTTTCTTGGGATGCTCAGGCAGATATCAAATCCTAAAAACATTTATGTATAATATTTCGTTAATTATACGCTTGTCGAGCTTCATTAAGCTCATCTTTATTTTCTAACCCCATTTCTACCCCTTTACATTATTTTCTTAACCATTTGTCCAACTTATCCAAAAAGGAACAATAATTAATTTAAATCTTTCACTCAATTAATTATTTAAACTTCAATGACACTCTAGATTATTTAATAACTTGGAATGTCTATTCCTCCATCAATCAACAAGACGCCAGCTCCTTATTTGATAACCGTTTAGTTTTCTCTTAAGTTACACTTCAATGTGCTACTTGATATGCTTAGTCTCTGCCAAACAAATCACAAAATGAAATCTTGAACCATTTGATCCTTATTTCAAAACTTCCACATTGCTCAATTTCCTATGAAACAATAAGGATTTATTCACAACTTTTAAACACTCCATTTACCAATAGCTTGAGCAATCTTGCTGCTTTTCTTAGAAAATAAATATTTGCTTTTGGTACATTAGGCTCAGTAACAAGAAATCCACATGAAAAAAAATATCACAATGCCTAAATTCCAATTCCAACATGTGTATCTATATATATATATATATATATATATATTCCTTCTTACAACCAAATGTATGTATGTGTTTATATATTTGTATGTCCTTTCTTCCTCCTTGTTTACAACGATTTTGCATTCTTATATGCACACACACTAAAATTCAAGATTTAACATACATATATATACATATACCAGAAATGCATGCATATATATTTCTAAATGCCAAAAGCCTTTGTTCCAGCTTTCAAATGCCTCTATATATATATCTTACTTCTTCTTTTCTCCCAAGTTCATACACAAACACACATGGCTCATGCACGGATATATATATATATATATTTTCCAAACTTCCAATACTTATTTCTAGCTTTCCAATACCTATATATATATATATATCATACACGGACACACACATACTTGCACTCATTTTTACTTCCATTGCCTAACAGTAAACCCACACATATATCTGCATTTTCTTTTCAACTTAAAACAACCTCCAGACATGAGAATAACACCTTAGACCCACAACGTACCAGTTCCATTGGTTAGAAGTCAAAGAAAAGAAAAGGTTACTGTTCATGGAACAGTAATCCGCGAATGGGTCATCAGAAATGGCCAGAAAATTTTATCCAAAATGCTCAAAATTGTTCCCACAAGCTTTGATTCAGCTCATTCCTTAGTTTAATAGGTAAACCCAACCATTTACCTCTGATTTCTCTACTGTTCCTAACTCAGAACCTATCCCCAAAATCGCAAACCAGAGACGGAGAGGAAGGAGTAAGACTTACCTTGGTTGAACTCCTCGATCACTTGCGTTTTTCGGTCACTTCTCCGGCATGGTGGCTTCCCTTCTCTCTCGCAGCTGCGCCTCACTCTCTCGTTGTTGCTCTGCTGTCTTGCTCCACGGAAAAGAGGAGGAAAATGAAGATGCTGATGATAATGCGTGGGGGAAAAGGGATTTAATGGTTTAGCCACGTTTCAAGAACTCAACCACGTGTGTGGCTTGCATAAATTCTGTTTTGTTTTTATTTTCCATCATCCAAAATTGCATTAAAATACTCCAACAAATATCATTTTACCCAAATCCAATACTCAATAAGTATAATAACTACTTCGATAAATTTTGAGTAAATTTATTTATTCTTTTCCAAATTTTTCTTTAAATACTTTTGGCTCAAAAATTATCAATAATGGTCCAAAACTTTGTAATTGGTTATCCAAAGCTTCAATTACATTTCATAATATATTAATCAAAATTTGGGATGTTACAAATTGTGGAGAAATAAATTATTGTATAGGTGCATAGAATAGTGAGAGAATTTAATATTATAGTTTAAATCAATTGATTAAATTCTCATCAAGGACATGCATATCTAGAATTCAATTACATACAGTTGATTTTTGTTTTTAGTATGCAATCTTGGAGAGTAGCCATAACATTTTATATGTTGCATACATAAAAGGCCTACTTGTTCTTTGAAACAATTTAAAAGAAATGTTTGACCATCAGAAGTTGATTATCCTTCCAAAAACCCATTATGAATAGATGAATTTGCGTTTGCAAAACATCAAGTCTGTGAGCAAGAATAATTGAGTCATGTTTCATGCATCCAATTTTCTCCTATTTCAGTAGTATAGGTTTTAAAAAAAATATGTTGGTTTAATTTCTTGCATTCTCGTAGTTGAAGAGAACAACGAGTTTTTGGTTAAAAAAATGAATCATGTATAATGGACTCAACTCAATTCTCAGAAGTGAATGTAATTATAATTGAATCTAATAGTGATGGTAGTCGATCAAGATCATTGATCTGGCCACAACCGTGGGCCTGGGCATGGTCAGAATCATAGTGGTTCTATGTACCACTTGAAGTGGAGAAAGATTGATAAGAACCATAAAAGGGTAAAATGTGAGTGTAATAAACAAATTGGATATACATTAAAGGCTCCGAAAATGTCAATATTCTGTTACCTAAATGACCAAAATTATGCATTGAAAATGTAATCTATTCTACCAAATCTTAAAGAAACTTATTGAGTTTCAAGAATATCCTAAAAAATCATATAAAAATAAAGACTGAAAATAATCAAGAATGTCTTTACATTACGAATTCAGTTTTTGGTAGAAAGTATATGAGTTTCCTGCATTTTTCTTCTGGCTTGTAAGCATAGTTGAAAGCATGCAATAGTAAAATAAAAGTTTATTGATGAATTTAATGTTTGGCATGACTAGTTAAACGATCCTGGTTCAATTATGATACAAAAAATGATTGAGAATTCATGTGGACATATCCTGAAGTGTAAACAGATATCACAATTTTTGATTTACTACATGTTCCAAAGGAAAATATCTTATTAGGCCTTCACAAAGTAAAATACAATATGTGCCTCTCACATTCTTAAAAAGGATACATGGAGATATTTGTGGGATAATAAACCCACCTAGTTGACTATTTAGTTACCATATGTTTTAATTGATACATTAACTAGATGATCCCACATTTGCCTATCACCTTCTTGCAACATGGAGTTTGCAAGATTCCTTGATCAATGAATAAGGTTAAAAGCACATTACCCTAATTGTCCGATCAAGAAACTATGTCTTGATAATGCTTGTAAGTTTACTTTACAATTTTTTAATGAACATAGTATGTCCCTTAGAATTGATGTTGAACATCTTGTAACTCATGTTCATATGCAAAATGGACTAGCATAATAATTGATTAAATGGTTGCTACATTTTACTTATGAGATATAATTTTCTATATTCTGTTTAAGGACTAGCCATTTTGCATGCAACAATATTAATTCACATGAGGCTAACAAATTATTTGAAAACAATATTAAATTTTGTTAAACGGGTTTTTGTATGACTTGAAGCAATGAAGATGCATTTTTACAAAAATATATGTAAGTTTGCCATAATTGTTGTCTATATTGATAATATCAACATCATTAAAACTCTTGAAGATTTCCAAAAGGTAAATGATTGTTTGCAGAGAGGATTTGAAAATAAAGCTCTTATAGCGGTTTTCCTTAGCTGATCACCTCCATTATGTTGCTCAATGGTTGTGAAATCTTTGCAAGTTGATAAAGGTCCTTCTAGGCCTCAAGAAATTAGTGAAGAAGGAGATGAAGAATTACTTAGTCCAGAAATATCATACTTAAGTGCTATTAGGGCACTAATGTATGTTGTTAATCTATTAACAAGATATAGTTCTTTAATATCACAAATACATTGGAATAGAGTGAAATATTTTTTTTATTATCTCTGAGGCACTATGGATATGGGGTTTTTATATTTAAGTGTATCTAAGAATGAACTAATCATTTATGCATATACTGCTTATTATACTTTACATCTGTAGGTATAGCTATATCAAGGAAAATTGAGTAAAGTTTATTACACCAAAGTTCTTCTTCACTCATGACCCTCGAAGAGGGGCTGAAATTATTATCCAGCAAATTCGTTCTAGTGAAATCTAGTATATTTGTTCACCAAATCACTTCATCGTACAAACATATAACTTCGTAAACTCAGAGATATTGAGTGATGTTGTCAAGCGGGGGAGTAGATACACTATTTACTCATTTTCTCTTATCTAGGTTTTGTCCTATTGGGTTTTCCTAGAAATATTTTTAGTGAGCAGCATTTGGATGTATATCTATAAACATTGTACTCTTTTTCTATATAATAGGTTTTTGTCCTACCAAGTTTTTCTTAGTTGGAGTTTTTTTAATAAGACATACATTTAGTCATGAACATCCAAAGGGGAGTGTTATAAATATTACTATGTGGATGTCTAGATTTCTCATTATCTCCAACTATCATTTATACCATTTTATTATCTCATGTAATCATTAATATTGATTTACCCTAATATTGTAAATACATGCCTATAAATATAAAGCACCACATATGCACTGTACACTTTTGAGATAATAAATAAGAGCTCTCTCTTCTGTACTATCTAATTTCCTCTTTCTTTTATCTTCTTTTTAATTTCATAATAGGTTTAATATTTTTGTCATTTTTGCTCCTATTTTCAAACATCATGGTATTTTTCAACCTTCAATAAACAAAATGGTGTTGGATGCACTTTGCGTAAAAACTCATGGATATTTTTGCACATCTACCCTTGATTATTGGCATTATTACAGATTTCAAAGATTTGGAAAGCTAGATAAAAAGAGTGACATGTACAATTTTGGAATGATTCTTCTTCAACTAATATCAGGCCGTCCTCCGATAAGAAGACAACTTGAGAGTATTTGTTTTATAATTGATTTGATTCGTCCTAATATTGAATGTGGAGATATCCAAAGCATAGTTGATCAAAGAATGAAAGGAGATTTCTAAGCTAGTTCTGCTTGGAAAACTGTGGAGACAGCAATATCATGCAGTACTGAACCACATTCCTCCCAAAGGCCAGAGATTAGTTATGTGTTGAATGAACTAAAAGAATGCTTGGCTACGGATATAGGTCATTCCAATTCCAATGGAATACCAAGCCATCAAATGAATTACCATTCTGGGCAGCTTGACTTAATCACTACCCTCTCAACAAGGTAGTTCTGATACAATAATATATGGTGCTAAAAGCCATGGTTCATCATCCTTGTTTTAGGATCACTATAAATCAACTTCAATCTGTTTGATTGCTTTTCTTTTTGTTTTTTTCATGTGAAAATGGACATTATTATGCGTAATGCATGCTTTGTTGGATTAAAAAGCTATTTGACTTCGTGTGTGTTTGGATAGGCAGTTCGAGCCCCAGAAATGCATTCGGTGGTCCAAAATCAAGGTGGACCTTCTTTGCAACGTTTGGGTAAGTGCTTAGTAAAAAATGCATTATGGAAGAAAATCTCCTTCGAATGGAAGTAGATATGCGCCGCTTTTCCCTCCATGTTTGGAAGAAAATCAACCAAGCAAAAGAAAATCGCCCTGTCTCTTCCAGACAAGGAAAATCTCCCTCTATGTTTGGACCAAATCACCCTAATTAGAAACAGTAAGAGAGAGAAAGGAGCATTGAACGAAATGTATAGGTAATCCTTATGGGTATAGTGTTGGATTTGATTGTTAAGATAAATTTGGGCAAAGAGAAAAGGGTGGCACAATTAGTCATGTGACATAATTAAAGAACAAATTGTACAAACTTTACAATTCAATTAGTTATATGATATTAGTTAGTTGAACAATTTTACTTTTCAATGGTATTTAATTTACATGTAATTTCTTTTATTCCATTTTTTATTTTTTCATTTTATTTTTCTCTAATCTTATCAAAATAAAATTAATGGTGTGTGAATATGTATTGTTTAATAAGATTCATGTCATTTTAAGTAACATTTTTATGAAAAGTCACTTCTCCAATGTTTATCCAAACATAAATCTCATCACATAATCTAACTTCCATCCAAAGGTCATTTTCCAAAATGCATTCAGGAAAAAGTTACTTCTCCCACCACTTATTCAAATGGAGCTTTCATTGATGTGACATATACCCCCTTTCTGTTCATTTGCTGATGAAAGCAGAGTTGGTTGTTCTCCCATGGCTTTAAAGTTCATTGTTTCTTCCCCCGCCCCCAAGTCAGTTTTGCTTGTTTCATGAATTTCTCACTAATCTATAGGCATTAGTTTACATTTCTTTTATGTATATGCCTTCCATGAATTGTTTCGACAAAATATATTCACAAGATTGACAATCATCAAGGGACCTGAATATTGCACGGGGATACATGGCCAACGCTTTTTTTTTTTTTTTTTTGCAAGGCACGGTTATCCTCCTATTGGAGCTAATCTTGTATAAGGCATTATCGAGCATTAAACGTGGGCACCTCTTTCAGAAGGGATTTAAACATTGGTTTACCATTGTGTAGAAGCTAACACTATATGGCAAAATATCTTGATATATGCATGTATCTTGAATAAATATGATCAGCTTCTTGAATATAAGAAACCACAGTACACTCTTTACCCTTGCTCTCCATCTCCATCTCCATCACTCTTGATAATATTTATCAATGTCCAACTACAATCTAAAAAAATAGAATGAGCAGAAAAATCTCTCTCATTTATATTCCTTCTTAGATAGAAATGGAGGGTATAACATCCGAATCTTTATTTAGAAGATTTAATTATTATTGTGAAACAATTATTTAATGATAAATGCAATTTATCATGTAATTACTTGAGTAAAAAGAATTTATCTGAAATGTGAGTTATAAAAATAAAAAAAATTATAAGTTGATAATAAAAACAAATTTATAAAAGGAAAACTGTTGGAATGAAAATAATCCAAAAAAGAGAAAATTTAAGGATGTTTGTGTATATAGAGGTAAAAATAAAGAAGGAAAAGGCATAAAGTAAAAACAGAAAGAAAAAACCGTCCACAAGTCACCACTAGACGTTGACGAGGATTTCTTGAACTCGAGTCACATGAGTTAACATATGTAGGTGTAGGACCTACCGCCATCGCATGCACAATTTGCTCAAGAAAGTAATAGCAATTAATCAAACATATGGACAGCATAAATTGACTTTTATGCGCACAATAGACCAAGAGGCAACCGGCGTGCATAATAAGAGAGTCGAGTTGTTCGTGACTTCCAGTCATCTTTCCAAAGAGGCTCATGTTATTGAATATTCTTCAAATATTTATATTTATTATTTTTCTTAAAATCTATTTCTATAACTTATAAAATAATATATAATCTAATAATATATATAAATTAATACTTTAAATAGTTTATTTAATTATCTTTCTTAATTTTTCTAAAAAAGTTAACTACGGCTTATAGTTAGTGTTGGAGGGATTATATAAAAATGGCCATACATAATATCCTAATCCTAACAAGTCCCATGCATGATTTGAAGAAAAATTAAGGCAAAACTACTAACTCACTTGAACAAATATTAAAGACATATGAAGCATTTCAGAAATCCTTTCCTTCATCATTATGTTCTATTCTTATAGGATTTTGGAAGATTTGATTGTTTAGTACTTGTAATTGTACTCAATTATAATTTGTTCTTTGAAATTTAACTAGCACAACTTAGCTCCTCATGTTTTAGCTATATAATTAATTGATTCCTACACAGTCTGAAAATATATATATGTAGGGATTTAGAACATACCTGAGACGCGATGAGATGTTCACGGTACCCACACAACCGGATCACGTAGTACGGATGCGATTATCTTTCATAGCAGTAACACAGAGAGTGAGGGAAAGAATGTTTGTTTTGTGTTTTTGAAAGGAACCGAGAGAGTTTTTCTCAAAAAATGAAGAACGTTTTTCTCTCTGCCTATTCTTTCTCTTTTAAGTTAAAAGAGTGGCAGTTTTTTTTTTTCTTTTAAATTTCAAAATATAAAACTGCACTTCCAACTTCTCCCTTTTTAACCGTTCCCTCCCTTTCTTTACGTATCATGTAATTGTTTTGGGGAATTCTACTTTCATTAACCCCATATTATTGATTATTGCATTCTATACCCAATATAAAGGGTTGGGCCTAATCCACCAAGGGTGGACTAGCCCAATTTTCTAACATCTCCCACTCACACTTGGTAGATTAGATGTTGTAAATCTTGATGCTTTCTCTTCATCTCTTCATACTAAGTGTACTGCCGTGACCGCATGGGCATGACGTCACTTAGGCACTTGTACTAGAAATCCTCCTTTTAAGGACCAGTACAAAGTAACCTTATTTTGTGTAGCATAAAGTTATAATATTGCCTCCAATATCCTAGATTTACCAATATACACTTTCATATGGTAAGTCTAATCCCTCTCGAGTCAATATAAAACTCAGACTGCTCATCTCGTATGCATAGTGTCTACACTTATGTAATCGCCAAAAATGAATTGCATAAGGGACATGTCTTAGACACCAGCATAGGTGTGCATATTTCAGGTAATCTTTCTTTCGTCCATGTATCACTTTGATATACATCAATCGCTTTCCTAACATAATACTTTAGATCATATTTATAATGACTAAAAAGGACATATGTTAAGGTAGCAAGCATTAATGCATGCCTCCATGATCATGTCAAAGTCAAAGGACATTTAATAAGGGTTAATCCTTTTTCGAGACTCACAGCAATGAAGCAGGGATTTATTTCACTTGCTTCTCGTTTGCGGTTCTTATAGCACATGTGGTATGAATCACATGCTACGGTGTTACTCTTATATTATAAGAGCGTATGTCGTTTTAATTTTCTTTAATACCACTGTAAAGATTTTAGTTTAGGTACTTCCAGTATCTAAACCCAAATTCTCCACCTCTACCTCCGACGTCAGTATTGGAAAATTTGCTATCTGGCAACAGGCTTCATGGAAGCAAGCATCCATGACTCGATCCAATATTTATTTATTTATATTATATGGATCTCATCTCGATATGCTACACTTTTATCGAGGCGACATAATTTGTGTTTCATGCTAACTCTGTTAGCTTTCCAAACTTAAACACAAAAATCTCATCTTTGCACACTATTTCTTAGTGTCAAAGGCGGTTGTTCGTGTGAGAGAACTAACCTCAACTGCCTGTACGACATACTAGACATTGCATACACATAAAATCATAATTAGTAATAAAGAAACATTTTCATTGATTACAAATATGAACATCTTACAATGTTTTTCAAATATTACATTTTACGCATCCCAATAGCTTTCACATGCTTATCAAATATTTCCTTAGCTATGGGTTTGGTCAAGGGATCAGCAACCATGCTTTTGGTCGAAATATGTTGCACAGTGACAACTTTCTTTGCTATATAATCCCTTACAAAATTGTACTTGATATCTATATGTTTGGTTTTGCTATGGTACTTGGGATCTTTCATATAGGCTATAGCTGCAGTGTTATCATAGTGCACTAACACCGGATTGGTACTTTCATTTCCAAATCCAAGGTGTTCTATAAATCTCTTTAGCCATATAGCTTCTTGTACTGCTGTAGTGCATGCCACAAATTCAGCTTCCATAGAATGTAAGGCAATGCACGTTTGCTTCTTGCTACTCCAACATATAGCACCGTTGTTCAGCAAGAAGGTATAGCCAGAGGTTAATCTTCGCTCATCTCCATCTCCGCCTAGGTCAGCATCGTACTATCCTACTAAGCGTAGATCATTTCCTTCGTAACATAGGGCGTAATCGGATGTTCCCTTCAAGTACCTCAATATCCTTTTCACTGCTTTCTAATGGCATTCTCCTGGGTTAGATTGGAATCTACTCACCAATCCTACTGCAAAACATATATCTGGCCTTGTACACAACATCGCGTACATTAGACTTCCAACAGCGCTAGCATTGATAGAACCTAATATTTACATGGTTTTCTTGAGTGTTTTATGGTGTTTTGTAATACCTTTACCCTCATTTTGCATGCATTTATACCATTATTGATTATATTGATTCATGCATTGCATTGTACTTAGTTAAGGGTAAAAATGGGTCATTTATCTCATCCAAACTGTGAATGACTTGATCTTTAATTCATTTAACTTCTACAAAGTTCTTTGCCTTTATTTGTAGGCATTTGGAGGAGATTTGAAGACCCAAAATGGAGTATAGAAGGAGCCACAAAGTCATCAAGAGCTAATAATAATCATAGGAGCCTCTGCCACTATTATGTCGCGACGCAAGTGCTATATGTCGCGACTCAAGTGCTACATGTCGCGACTCAAATGATACATGTCGCGACGTAAATGCTCCATGTCGCGACTCAAATGCTCCATGTCGCGACGCAAGTGCTTATTGCTGAAGCTGCGCGTTTTGAATTAGGTCATTCATCTGATACATATATAAGGAAGCAAGCACCACGGATAGCAGCACTCTCCACTCTGCAGGTTTGCAGAGGAGAGCCTCCATCACTGCTCTCTCAGCCTCCCAACTTCTCCATTCATTCATCTTCCATTTTCCACCATTTTCCATCTTCTTCCACCATTCCAAA
>QFDD01003397.1:0-20764 GCA_006871305.1 Vachellia collinsii | reverse complement strand
TATATTTAATTTAAAAAATTATTCAATTTCTATTATTTATCTTGAACATTTAATATTTTAATTAAATTATTTAGTATTAAAAATAATAACATGATAATATAGTATTATCAAATAAATTGGGTTTAAATTTTAATATGGCTTTTCATTGTGATATTTGATTTTAAATATAATATATTGTGATCTAAAAGAAAGAGTATTTTAGCCATTTAAATATTTGTTCATTTTTTCTTTTCTTGTTCATCTAAACTAAAAGGGGTGATACTAATTTATCTCTAATTTTTTATTATCTACCGTATTTCTCTTGAATAAATACGAAACTACAAATCACAGCTGGCTCACTTGGGCCGAAGAAGGAAATCTGTGACGTGTCCGGTCCGGTTCAGTAGAATCGAAGCCAAGACGACCATGGATATTGGATTCTCAAGCTCTCTCTTCTTCTATTCTTTCAGTCGATCCTTTTCTCTGTGTCCGACCATTCCTCCATAAATTCTCGGCTTACCCTAACCCTAAAAGATATTTTGAGGAGCTTTGAATACTGTCTATTCGCAGCAGGATTTTGAAGGGAGGAGGAGAAGAGAGAGATGGAGACACCGTTCAGTCACACTCTCTTCGACAGGCACCCCATCATGAGGTCTAAGACTCCCGCCGTTAAATGGGTTAAAGAATGGTACTATAAGTTTCTTTGACGAATTGTTTTTGTATTTTTTGCCAATTAGCGTATCAGGTTGTTTGGTGGTCGAAGATTGAATCTTGTGGAAAAATCTCATCGTATTTTCCCCATATATATATTTTTTTCATGTGCATATCTAGTTTCCACGTTTAACTCAACTTGAAAAGCGACGAAACGAAGTGATCTTCGTCGAGCTCAACTGCAATTTTTCAGAAGTTGTTTGGTCAAGAAAAACTGGGATTGGAATTGGATATTGGAACTGGACGTTTTCCTTGCTCCATACTGACTTTTACACCAGAAATTCTGGGTCAATATATAGTTCATCCCTGCAATTGTCGATCAGTTTAGGCCCCTATGCTATGCTGCTTCATTAGTAGTCGTTTTTTAGAAACAGGTTCGATTTACTGCATCCTTGCAGATGGCATAAACGATACACCCTTGGAGACAACTATAAGTCTGAATTAGGCTGGCTTCATTAGCGAAGAACTTAATTACCTTTTTCGGGACAAAATAGAGCTCCACAATTTGGTGTCTTATAAAATCATCACTTTTTTGGCTCAACTTTACTCATTCACGAAAACTCAGTTTCTTCATTTAGCATTTTTTTTCTAGCAGTGTTTGCCGGTAGTAGGAAAATTATCATTTAGTGAACTCGTTTTCATACCTCTAAAGTTTACAGTATTAAAGATTTGTTATTTTTCCTTCTGCAATTTTTTTCCACCCTATGTTTATGCTGTCTGTATTATTTGTCATAATGCTGCGGTTTTTTTAGTTTCCCTTAAGTTCTTTATTTCTCATTTAAGTTTGTCTGGTACGCTATTATTAAGAAAATGGTACCTTCTTGTCAGGGTTCCCCAGGATGTTGTGGCCACTGGTGGAAAGTGCGCACTTTTCAGATGGGTAAGAGGTTTGTGCTCGTGCTACCTGTCAAACTTATATAACATGTTTGTTTCCTCTTGATCCCATTTCGCTCTAATGGATGGAGAATAATGCTAGTTAATATTTGATATATTGAGTCTAAGCATGTCTTGCATCTAAAAATTCTCGATAATTCATTCTGAGTTTCTCACATGTGATTTTTGTTAAGTGTTCTGAGATAGGCTCTCTGTTTTATTTTTCTTAGAGGATTCTTTAAAGGCCTTGAAGGATAAGGAAAAAGAACCATCTGTGCCTGAACCAGAACCTGAGCCAACTACTGAAGTACTTTTTCTCTGTAGCTATGAAGGCTGTGGGAAGACTTTTATAGATGCCGGTGCTTTGAGAAAGCATTCCCACATCCATGGAGAAAGGCAATTTGTTTGTCACTATGAGGGTTGTGGAAAGGTGGTCCTTTTGCTTTTAATTATTATCATTTTAAAATTGTAAACTCGCATGGGCACATATTGCAAACCTTCATTTTTTTGGACCCGTATTGTAGGTTTGCATTTAAGCTAGCTGCAAAACTGATTCAGTGTTCAATTAATATCTGCTGCAGTATTAAAAATATTCTTTTTCTGTTGCAGAAATTTTTGGATAGTTCAAAGCTGAAAAGACATTTTCTCATCCATACAGGGGAAAGAGCTTATGTGTGTCCCATTGAAGGCTGTGGCAAGGTAAGAAATCTATCCATTGAATTAGTCTATTCTTATTTTTTCCAAGGATAGTTTTTCCTGAGCTGGTGTCAAATGTTCTGTTTCTTGATCTCTAGTGCCTGCTTATATGGATCTGTGACTTGATTCTGTTAGCTTGGTGCTTCCTATTTCCTTCTGTGAAACGTGAAACAGCAGCTCTATTTAATGGATCACAATATTTTGGCAGTGTGTATTTATTTATTAAATATATCCATAAGTATTGCATAATTTACAGTTCAAATATTGTGATTAGATCAATTATTGTTTTATGAAAATTCCCAGATTTATATTCTCTATATTAGTCTCATGAGCTCCAATATTGTATATTGTTTCAGATAACGCCTTTATGTGAATTTGAGTGTATGTTCTTGCGTCCATAATATCTTGTCACAATGTGTATTTGCAGGCCTTCTCCCTCGATTTCAACCTGAAGTCTCACATGAAAACACATTCACATGAGAACTACCACGTCTGCAAATATCCAGATTGTGGAAAGAGATATGCTCATGAATACAAGCTAAAAAATCACATTGCAGCACACCATGAAAAGGTTGGGCAATCTCTTATTATTCCTTGAACACTTAATCCATGCACAACAGTTTATGATAATGGTCATGCGTCTGGCTTTCTTTCTTTGTTTCCCCCCCTTTCGTTTGTCTGTTTATTAGCATGACACAAGTATGCTCGATTTGTGTGTATCCTAGAATTGGTTACCTTTACAAGTGCATGGCATTATGCTGTTATCAATGGTCACTTGCTCAATTTATCTGCTTGGGTCCGGATGCATGAATTGATAAAAATGAGCTCAAGTCAACTCGATAGTATGAAGACAATTTTTAAATAAACACTGGATTGTATGTTGACATTTAAGGCTCCTTTTCCTGCCGGTTTCAATTTTTTTTGCATGATAGATTAGGTAGACAGGTCATAATATACAACAACAACAAGTTTTATTCCATTAGGTGGGGTTAGATACATGATTACATGATGTGATTGTACTCTATTGTAGATCAGATCTTTAGATAAATTATTAATCAAAAGATCTTTTAATATAATCTCCTTGATGGTGCGTTTTAGTCTTATTCTTCCTCTTTTTTGGAGACTTCATACTACTTGATCTACCTTCCTCATTGGTGCTTTTAATGTCCTTAGTTGAACATGTTCTAATCACTTCAAATGATTTTTTACTATTTTCCCCTCAGTAGATGCCACTCCCAACTTATCAATGAAATTGATCATATTATGAATCATATCTATTTTAGCATCTTCATTTCGGTTATCCCTACTTTATGCTCATGTTGTCCTTTTAAAGTCTAACATTCATTACCATATGACATTGTTGGCTTTATAACAGTGTGATAAAACTCTCCTTTTACCTTATTAGGTGCTTTCTGATCATAAATAACTCTAGTAGCTCACTTCCATTTACACCATTCAACTTGAATCCTGTGATTAATATCACCATCTTTCAGATGGGTCATAATATGAACTAAAATTATCCGCTTTTAATATACTTTTGGGGAATTGTATGGATTGTGGGGATTAAATGAGAATGAGGGTGTGTTCTAAATTTGTTGCCCATGTGGGCCGAAGTCTAAGGACGCATCCATTACTTCTGTTGGAGGTAAGGCCAGGGTTTAGAGTACCCTAATGCCCTGTTTGGTAGCATTGCTCTCTCTCTTTCACACATACACACACGCTTGTAAATTTTAGTAATTAACTGACAATTTTCATTTGCCTATTACATTATAATAATAGTAGGGAGTAGGGGTCTACAATTATTTGCTATAATTCAAAACCACTTTTTATTCTGTTTTTAGTTTTAATTCTATTTCTATTTGTTCACATTCCTTGTGTCAAACTGGTTTAGTTCGTATCTGATATCCGTGATCATTCCTAATACATGATGTGGATATTTAAAAACTTTGACCGCTCCAATTGTGGGTGAAGTTAAGCATGTAGAAACATTGATTTATACAAGAGATTTTGGAACAATTATTAATTTTTCTTTCTTGTTCTCACAGAATGGATCCGTGGATCCCAATGGGACAAAGTATAATACACCACCTTCGGAGAAGCCGACAAAAGCTACAAAACCTTCTGGGGGTGCTTATGCTTCGTCTTCTGATCGTCCTTTTGTTTGTCCATATGAAGGGTGTGAAAAGGCCTATATCCATGAATATAAACTTAAACTCCATTTGAAGAGGGAGCATCCTGGGCATGGTGATGAAAATGTTGCAGAGAATGCTCAGGCTAATAATAACAATGCTGACAATGAAATGGATGAAGCAAGTGATCAAGATGCTTATGGTGGGAAAAGATCAAACGGTAGAATTCAGAAGCAAAGTAAGTCCAAAGCTAACTTGAAGTTGCCTCCATCGAAAATTGCGCGGCGGAAAGCATCGTCAACACCCTCAACTGTGACCCCTATGGTGATTAAGAAACCTTGGCCGGTGAAAGAAGAAAACTTTGAGGAAGAAGACAGTGAAGAAACAGAGGAGGATCGGGACAACGTTGAAGACGGTTGGAGATATGCAGGAAACGAGGATGATGATGAAGAAACTGAATATGAAGACTGAGCTTGGAAGTCTTGTATGAAACAATTTTTTTTTTCTTTTCATTTTCACCTTTCTAAGTTTCACTATTTGCTCCAGGCATGGGTAATCTATTGTTATACCCAGTATATTTTTGAAGCAGTAGTATATATATAGTTCTCCTGTTGATACCAGAATCTCTGTCTTGCTTACTTTTATAACTGGTTTTTTTTTTTTTTTTTTGGGGCGCTGTTTCACTCTACTTTCTAATTAGCATGTTCTGGGGTTGATGGAGGCAAAGAGTATTCAATCTAATGCCTTCATTACAAAATAGTGACGGATATCCCTAATTTTTGGACTACGACTTGTAATCTTTAATCTCCAGTCAATTTGGTTTATCTGCTTCAAAACTGCATGTTATATTTATTTTAGCAATACTAGTTGTAGTACAAAAAAAAAAGTATTGCAAGTTGGACTATTCATCGAAATTTTTGTTGCATTTTCATTGAGCTTGGTTAAGGAATGGTTTACTCCTGGACCCTCTGAATTCCTCAAATGGAAATTAGAAAGCATACATAGTTATATAGTACTTGAGCATTCTTGAGTATTTTTGGTTGGAGGTGAATCTCACACCTTAAAATTTTATTTTTACTATATTAATAATGGAGTAATTTCACCTTACACATCCGTTTGCCATGCACTATAGATATGCATTTTGATTTTCTGAACATTGACACCTAAAAAAAAAAAAATGCTTTCACTAGTGTAAAAGTCGTCACTTGTTCTACTTAACGTAACTGAAAAATAATAAGTCCCCTTTTCCTAATGAATGTAACCCTTTCAGAAATCTAGGACCAAAGGTATGTGGTTAAGTGGTAAGAATTCATTTTCCCTTAACTAAAGTTAGGGGTTTCAATCCCACTTGGATATGGAAAAAGGTTAAATCTTTTGACCAACTATTTCACCCTTCGAAATGTATGCAATTAGTGATCCATATTAGTATGAAGCTGTTGATGTGTTTGAAAGATGGTCTGCTTTGAGATTAGAAGATTATTTTTTTGAGATTCTATTCCCCAAGTTGAGGATTTCTTTGGAACTAGGGTTTTATCATTTTCCACAACTTTTTTTTTATTCTTTTGAATTTGGAGAAGATTTCCCAGCTCAGCTCAAAACGGTAGTCTCACACACGTTGACTACTTTAGTGCTCACCCTTCTCTGTACTGTAACGCGCATTTTTTTTTTTTTTTTTATCTTTCCCACCATTACTTCTCCTGCCTATCCCAAGCTTCCTTAATTTCCAACCTTATCGCGCTACGAAAAGTAACCTTTCCCCAATCGAGTAAATGCTTTTCTACTTTGAACCAATCTGTCAATCACATCATCTGCTTTACTCTCCACTTTTAAAAATTCACCATTGATTCAAATCTGAACATCCTTGGTACAGTTTGATACTTGTCATCAAAATGCATAAGCAACATATGGCAATGGTTATACTCCACTGGTTCAATGTGAGTTATTACCTCATCCGATTATCAATATAAAAGTTAGATAACTAACATGAGGATATTGAAAAAGTTAGCTTAGTTAGTTATTTATAATGAATGTATATTGACTTTTCTTAAATACCTTTATTAACTATGTGCATTAGAACCAATCTGCCAATCACATCATCTGCTTTACTCTCCATTTCAAAAAATGCATCATTTGCTTCAAATTTGAACAATGTATATTAGAATCCCCCCTTGATATAAAACCTCTTAACAGCTGCAATCAACATAAATACCTTGGGGAGAACATTATAAATTTAGAAGATAAAATAGTTTAGGTCTTATATTTAAGATCAAATTGAACCTTTATCTAATTCTTATGTTAAAGATAGGAGGAAGTAATAAAGAAAGCATCTGGGAAAGACTCACCAAGTTTATGTAATCTCTCTCTTTCCCCTTCACATTATCTTCATCAAACCTCTTGGTGAAAACCCAAATCTATGAGATTTCAATCAGCAAGCATACTCTCGAAGTTCAATGCCCGAGGCTAGATTCCTCATCTTATTCCACACTTGCATCTTTTCAACATATACAAAGGAAACATATCTGGGTAGTTCAACATTCCCTTAGACACAAAGCTGCTGGTTATATTGATCTGTTAAATTCTTATCAGTCTATGGGGAATCAGCTCTCACAGCTGTGGAATACATTTCTGAAATTCAATCAACTAAGAATTACTCATTGATTGGCCATACATGATCATTCATATTAGAGGGTGATGCTGGGGCTACTCAAATCTGCATGCTGAGGCCATGTGTTTTGCTGTCTCGGAAGGCTTCATGTGTTGGACAGTGTTCAGAGGAAGCAAAGGTTTATGAGATTGATGAGCATGTGGCGTCTTAGGCTTTATAGTGGATGGATTAAGCTCGGGGTTGGGCTATATAGAATTTTGGTTTATGCTCCACCAAAGCAACCCCTAATGATACATAAACCATATATATATATATATATATATATATTTTATAATCCGATAGTTGTATAAACTGAAAATGGAGCCTCTGTAGTCATGAAGTTTTGATTTTATATATGATGCATGTCTTATAGTCATAATCTTTTTTCTTCCTTTTCTCTCTCTCTCTCTCACTAGATGTACAATATGCGATCATCTGCACAAAATCAATAGATCCAGATTCAGATGAACCTGTTGACCTTGCATTATGTTGTCTCATAATTAAATTCTTCGAAAGTCATCTCACCCATTTATTTTGAGATTCTTTAGAGTAAATATTATAGATCATACTCCATCATTTATTGTTTACATGAATCTCCAATTGCTTTTTACCGAATAGACTGAAAATATAACTAAAATAAATAATAGAGGGGAAGAATGTGAGAACAATAACAATAATATTCAATGCCAATTCCTAACTCTCAATGCTTCATGCCAAACGAAGGCCTGAGAATACTGCCTCTTCCTTACTTAGTCCAATAAATTTGTGCCAGCTGAAAACGTTTTAATCATATATGACATTCGTATAAAATAAAACATAAAAGAAATTGGTTACATTAGTTATTTGTAAAAGAATAGACACTAAAACCTTTTGATCAAAATAGACACTAAAGCTAAAAGACAAAAAAAACCTTTAAACCACTACAACTCAGTGAAAGTAGCTAATTAACACGCTGTCGTACCCAAGCTAACTAAGACACTCCAATTCTTCTTTTTTCCATGGGTTCTTTATTATTCTGACTTTATTGGTAAAATGATCAAAGTTCTTTAAAAGAAACAGTTCAGAGGTTAGAAAAGAAGAAGATTGAAAAATAAAACAATATCTGCTTGGCTGAAAATTAAAAAAAAAAAATCCTAGCTTTAGAACTGTGAAAAAGGAGAGGAGCTTCACAAGGTCCCTGGGCTTTGAACTACACTCTGAGAGTTTGACAGATTTTCTTTTGCCAGATGAAGCTGTAGTTTGTCAGTCCAAATCTCCAATGGGGAAGATTGCGGAGTAAAGAAGGCAGTTCCAGTAATCCGGGAAAAGGGTGGCACGAAGACATTTGAAAGCAAAATGACCTTCTCCTTTAAGAAGTTTTTTCCATTGAAAGATCTGCAAAATCTGTGCTGGATGGCAAATCCATACTTGGTAGGACTTGTGAGCAGGGTTCATTGAAATCACAACCCAACTTTCATTTGATATGGAGAGGGGAGAGTAAGAAGGAGAGCCTGTGTTCTTCTTCGTGTGAAATGAAAGCGAGCTCACAAAAGTTGGCCATAGATCTTATGCTTGAGACCAGGAGAATTGGATCAGGTTAATTTCTTCCGCTCATGCATAAATGAGTTTCTTGTTAGCCAAAGAAAATTTATCAAGATGATTATGATGCTTTTAACCAGATCGCTTTTATCATCATCATGTAGGCGAAGAAGAATGTCTAATAGCCATATTAAAAAACCTGCAATGTTTTCATGTTCCATTCTTATGGATAAGCAGGCGAACTCTACTGCTCTTGAGATTAGGCAGGTGAAGAATAAATGAAAAAGAGTTTCCTCTTCCTGGCATCAAAAGAAGCCATAGCCAGAGACATTCAAATGGTGGCGACGGAGAACATCCAAAGATGGTAAGGCTTGATGAAACGGCTTCCATATCAACAGCAGCAGGTGTTTAACTGGAAGTGGGATTTGGGGTGTCTAATGCCGTTCAAAATTTTCCAACTTCCCAATATCTATTGCTGTTTCTTTTCCTTGTTAGATTTTACATATAGCGAGCTACATTTTGATATATTATGACAAAAAAAAAAGGATACTGTTCCCAATTTTTTATGATTTTTCAAACAAAAATACTCCAAAATTGTGTGATTTCTTTTTAATTAAGAACATTTTCCCTTAAAAAAATCATAAAAAATTGAAAATGGTACCATTTTTCTCCCATAATATAAAAATATTACTCATTTTATGTAAAATCTAAGAAGAAAAAGAAACAAGCAAAAAACATTGGGGAAGTTGAAAAAAATTTGAAGGGCATTAGACATTTTAAATCTAAAATCATAGAAATTTCTACGTAATGCACCACTACAAAATGATGATATAACATCCCTTGGCCATTCATTTGAAAGTGGACGCCCTCTCACGCTCATTTTGAGAAAAATGGACGTGAGAGGGTTATATGTGTCTTATCTCTTCAGCAAATTTGTTGGAGACAAATAGAAAATCCATCTTTAACATTATATTTACCTACATAATTTCCTGACCAATATAAATTTTCTTCTATATTGTATCATGATCATAACAAGAATTCACCAGTTCAGAGTGCCACTTCATCCTGACGTATGAAAGTGATTGAAATTTCTTATATGCATGTTTGCTGCTCACTCCCAATTATTATTAATATAAAAATATTAGATAATTAATTTGTATATATTAGATTAAATTAGTTATTCGTAAAAGAAGTGTTGATTTCTTTGTATTATGTTTTTTTGAGGTAATACAGTATTTGATCCCTCGAGTACTCATTTTTATTTTAGCCTTTTAAGCTTTAAATTATAATTTTTAGTCTTTTAAGCTTCATTCCGTTTAAAATATTGGTTACTACAATTTAATAAAAACTAGGAGAGATTGAAACCCAATTTAAAACTTAAGGAACTAACACCAAAAAGAGGATAAATTTAAGGGACCACAAATTATTTTAAACCTTAGTTTTTGCTCCATAAAAAGCAAGGTTGGTAAGTATATATGAGAAACTGAAATGTTCTCTTTCTTAAACCCAAATAAAATCACCATTTCATTAAAGCAAACAATTTTTCATGAATCGCTGTCACTAACTAGAGATGGTCCAATGCCATTCAAACAACAATATATATCATCAACAGTTGAAGCTTCCCACATAAAGAACAATGGCTAGCAAAATACCTTCAATTGGGTGGCATATGCTCAATTCTTCGTTTGATGTTAGCAAGTAGCACCTGTACATTATCCACAAAATAATTGAAGGAGTATGCATAGCCTAATTATATGGCAATATATACATCTCTTACATTCATGTCCCCAAAAAGAATAGGAGGTCCTACAAAAGAAATATACGACACTATGCCTCCGGCTCTTTTCCTTCTCATCTATTTGTACTAAGACTCTCTCCTGAAATAAAAAGGTTAAAACCACGGGATGAGACATAAAATCCCATCAACAAATAGATAATTTATCAAATATTCAGACAGGGTTATAAGAGGTGAAGCAATGATAAGTTCATTTAAAAGTATATTGATAACATTTATAAACCAAAAGAGTTCTTGAACATCAAATAGATATCAAACATAATAATATGCTCTAAAGGGATAAGTTGGTAGAAGAACAAAGTTCCATTTGAAGATATTAATAACCAAGTGTATACCAATAAAGTACATCACAAGTTATATACAATTCCCTCCACTAAACATCTTCTTGTATCACCTGAAGCGGACTCCAACCTATGATGATAGAAAAACTTGGTCAAAATCAACCATCATTATGAGGTTAAAGAGTCCCCCTCCCAACCGCCTACAATTGGGTCCAAGATTGGAAGGTCTCATCCTCCCACAATTGGGTCCAAGATTGGAAGGTCTCATCCTCTCTATGATTGCCCACAAATGGGTCTAAAACTTGAAATGTCTAATATAATGTCAATCATTATGATCAATAGTGGAGACTATTGCCATGGACTTACAGGTTCACCAATATATCATTTTCCCAATCTTCCTCACAATCTAATCCCCAACAACTAGTCACAACCCTTATACAACACGCATATATATAATGCTCCTTGCCATCACATTCTCAATATAATGTACCATCACAAGATATAAAGAATCATTAATATAAATCATAATATCAAAATGTTATTCACTTCACCAACGGTTCATAAACACATAGAATTTAGTTTCTAAAGGTAACTTCATGTTAAGTTCATAATTAATCACCATAATTAAATTTTTAAATCAAGATACCACTTACAGTTTAAAAGATGTTTTTCAAAACACCTTACAACTCATGACAAGCTTATAAAATAAATTAAATGTGATTATCTCTCGTCAAATCAAGTCGCAAAACCACAATAATTTAAGCTCAACGATCAAGTCCCCAAGCACAAATAATCTACACAACCATAATTACCCATCAATGGAAGGACACACAACTAACCCTATAGACAAAGATTAAATAAACTCATTCCCTTTCTGAACTTCAAATCCTCTCACAAATCTTCAAAGGAATCCCCATTTCTTTTATCCATAAATCGAATCTCAAATATTTGCATCCCAAAAATATCTATATTTCCTCAATTTATCCAAAAATACCAAACTTCAATATTTAAAGTTTCCCCCAAAATGTCTAACATTAATATTTCAACAAAAACTCCAAATCTATTCCATTCAAAAATCCATATCAACTTCAACAACATTCCCCAAACCCAAATAGATTGCTTAACAAAATTTTGATTGACCATAAATTCCAAAATAAAAAAAAATGTTGGGTCTATAATCAAGAAAAATCATTAAAAAAATAGTAATATACCCAAATCAAAAATCTAAACCTATGAAAATTCTCCATAAACATTCCTCTACATTTATCTAGTCTTATATTAATAAAACTCAAAACTTCATCAAAACCCTTAACCAAAAATATCATTTATCCAGCATGAAAATACTACTATTAGAAAGAGAAAAATGCCTATAACAACTTCCATAAAGGAGGTGAGGTGGAAAGGAGGGATTTTGGTTACCTAAATGTTGCCCAAACTTTGCCTTAGGAGAGCCCTTGTGTCTCCTGCTGGAAGAGAAAGAAGAAGAAGGAACGCGGGGGTGGGGCTATTAAATCACCCCAACGTGACTAGCACGTTGTCACTTAAACTCACTATTGTTGACATTAGGAGTACACTGCTGTGAAGCAGCCTTGAAACTTAGAAGAATAGGTTAAAATTGAGAGTTGACTGCGGCGAAACCAAAAGCTGGCTGTGGCAAAGGTGTTTTGAGAGCAACGTTTGCTACTTGAAGAATGATCACTACGACGAAACCAAGAGTTGATCACGGTGAAGGAGACTCAATACTCACTTTTTAACAACATTTCGTCGCGGCAAAGCCACAAGATGGCTGCAGCGAAAGTCTCCAAAAAGACAAAAAAACAACCTTTTCAAAATAAAGCAAGGGAAACTTTAATCACAATTGATTATTTCTTAATCATGATTAACTCCTAAATAAAATTTAGGATGTTACTGAAACCATATAAAAACGGTTTCTACTCACTTAAACATGAAAGAAAACAACACAATAATTATATGTATGACAATAATTAAAACCCAAATCCACCTTTTATATTGTCATTTTGTTTTTCAAGTTAGGGTGTTACAATATATATTTTGAATTCTTACTTTTTTTCATCTTCAGCAAGATTTTCATTTTATAGTATATAAGTAGTACTTTTAGATTTTACGTCTTTTCATGTTTTAAATTTGTGTCATTTTTCTTCTTTTACTTTTTCAACAATATTGTGTATTGGTCCTTTTATTAATGCATTTTGATCTTTTATCAAAAGAAATTCTTAATTTTGAAAATGCTTTTTGTTCGGTTATGCTCCAACAAATAATCCTAATGATACATCCGAAAGTTTTGGTTCCGGAGCGTTTAGCACTTGGAAGTTTTTTTTATCGTCTTAAAAATTTTAAATAGGAGCAATGTCACATTGAAAATTTAAATTATGACCAATATCACCCTTGACTTTAAAGAATGTTAAAATTTGACAGTTAATTTTGATCAAAATTGCTTATGTGACATCTACAAACAGTTGCTCATTTGAGTCCATCAAGTTGAGGTAAAATTGCTACATTTCTAAACTCCATAGCAAAATTGCGCACACAAAAATTCTAGATGTTGAGCGTTCCTAAGACACAACTTCTAAGGCAAAAATGGATCCTATCCCTTGTATAAACAAAAAATGGAACCCTACAGTATTGAAGCTTCGACTTTATATGGGATACATGTTTAATAATCATACTCTTTTCCCTCCTTTTCTTTCTATCTCTCACCAAATTTATAACATGCTATCATCTGCAGAAAGTCAACAGATTCGTTATCTTGTAATTAAAGACTTTAAAAAGCGTATCTCACCTATTAATTTTGGGATTCTTTAGAGTACATATTATAGAACCTGCTGCATGATTTATTGTTTACATGCATCTCCAAAACTAAAAGAAATAATAGAGGGGAAGAATGTGAGAACAATACCATGCAAGGTTAATATATAGAATTTTCTTAAATTTTGACTCGCTTTATACTCTTCAGTCCTAAAGGTAGGACTTAATTTGTAGTGCAATACAAATTAGGATGTACATTTAGGACTAGAGGAATATCATTCTCTTAAGTGTTCAAATTTAAAATGAATCAATTCCTACAATTTTTTAAAAAAATTTAAACATTCTTTGGTAATTAGAAATTTGCTAATTTAGCAGTACAAAATTAGTCTCTTTATTATATAATTTAGGTCTCACACACACACACACACACACACACACACACACACTCTTTTCCCTTGAAATTCAATTCATGAGTAAATAACCACCTAATCCTAATACATGCGTCACATTTCTGTATTATGAGATAGATTAACAAAAACCATAGTGTTCACGCTCACATTTCTAAAATTAAAGAGGTTCTCATTATATATAATATATGAAATTTGATAAATAAATTGCACTGTTAATGACATATAAATAGTGCACATTATTAGAATTTTTATATTTCATACTAATATTGGTATTTCAGTATTCATTATGAGCCACAAGTTAACCAAAAAAGAAAAAAATAACATAACAGATAGAGCAAAAAAAAATAAAAATCAGGAACTCTTAAATATACATATTAAGAAAGCCAAAGTACACGCAAACAAACCAAGAACCAAGAAAAAACCCCTAAATTACTATCACCTCTCTGTGAATTGAAAGCTGATAGAATAGCTGACTCAAATAATTATTTCTCAGAAAAAGCAAAAGGCAAGGTTGGTATATATAGAGAGATAGAGGGAGAGAAACCATATTAAAACGGTTTCTATTCACTTAAACATGAAAGAAAACAGCAAAACAATTATATGTATGACAATAATTAAACCTCAATCCCACCACTTATATTACCATCACAATATAGATATTGAATTGTTTTATTTTTTAAAATTTATTTTTTGGTTTATGCTCCACCAAACAACTCCTAATGGTACATACAAATTAACCCAATGTTTTTTTGTCTAATATTTGTATAAACTGAGAATGGAACCTCTAGAGTCATGAAAATTTGACTTTATATGGGATACATGTCTTATAATTATACTTTTCCCCCTTTTCTTTCTATCTCTCGCCAAATGTGCAACATGCGATTATCTGCACAAAGTCAACAGATTCAAATTCAGATGAGCCTGTTAACATTGTATTTTGTCGCCACGCAATCTAATTCTTTGAAAATCGTATCTCACCCATTAATTTTGAGATTCTTTGGAGTAAATATTATGGTGAATGATTTATTATTTACATGCACCTTCAATTACTTTTTATTTAATAGCTTGAAAATAAAACTAAAAGAAATGATAGAGGGGAAGAATGTGAGAACAATAACATGCAAGGTTCATGTACACAGTTTTCTTCAACTTTGACTCACTTTATGTCATTCTTTTCTCTGTTTCAGGATACAATACCAATAACACATCTCTTAATTTATATTTTCTTTTAACAAATTTTCAGTTATTGAGTACTCATGAAATGAGGATGAGCCAAGGGAATAGATAACAGAAGAACTTATCTCCATTATATTAAGAAAGCCAAAGTACACTCAAACAACCAAAGACCAAATGATTTCTGTTACAAGGAGGATTTTTATTCAGATGAAACACTAAGGGACAGCCAAACTAAAGCAAAAAAGAAAATCCCTAAATTACTATCACCTCTCTGTGAATTGAAAGCAGATAGAATAGTTGACTCTAATAATTCTTCTTTATTTTGTGCATGGAAATAAAAGTAAGTCAAATCTCCTTGTACGTTTTACTATCAGACCATTTTGAAGATCCATATAATCAATTAAACACGACATAATAATATAATTAAGCACATATATATCTATATATGCTTATAATTAATTTATGTCATGTTTAGTTTTGATATGTAGATTCATTCAAAAATATTTCTGATGGCAAATTCCAGTACAAGGAAGAAAATACTTTTAATTCTCATCAGCATCAGCATCAGGATCATCATGCAGATCATGATGAGCTTGATGACTAGCATTCAGAAGTCTTCGTCGGTTGTTGCTGAGCCACACAACAAACATCCTATGACTGATCCCCACTTGCTCGCAGAAGTTAAGGATCTCTTCCTTGTCGGCTCTCTTCGATTTCCACCCCAACCTATCTGCAAAACTTGCCAGTCTTCTCACCTGCTCATCCGTGAACTTGGTCCTCTCCTTCCTCTGCTTCTTCCCCGGCGGCGCCGCCCCCGCCCCGGCCACCATCATGCTGATGTTGTTGTTGATGTCGCCGGCATTACTTGCCTCAGCAGCAGCAGCAGCCATTGTAGCTGCCATAGAGTTTGGGTGGTGGTGGTGGGCTTGCAGTGGCGGGGTAACTGCCGCCGTGGTGTCAACTGTCATTATAGGAGTGTAGACAACTTGCTTCCGGTGAAAGTTCCGGTGGCAGTTGCAAACTGCACAGAGCAAGGCCGCCGCCTCGGCCTCCGGTGAGCTGCAGTCGACCTTAGGCTGTAGAAACTCATAGCAACCATCTCTGGCTACTTTGCCGAGGGAGGCTGCATGGTTACGGAGGCACTCCTTGTAGACCACCTCTTGCTTGAAAGCCACCGGAATATTCATGTTAATTCCAGACATTGTTAATTTTTTTTTTTGTTTATTTGACTCAAGATGTGAGAAGAGAAGGAGGGTTTACATATAAATAGAGGAGTGGATCTTTATGACAATTAATTAAAGTTCTTGTAAAGGAATGCGCGTACATAATTACTCCAGATTTACCGAGGATACCATAATTTGAGCACACAAGAATTAGATTAAGTTTGCTTATATTTATTAGATCAAGTTTTTCGATCACATTTGTTATTTTTAGCTATTAAAATGTACACACACAATTTTTTTTAGTTACCCATTCAGTTCACCTGAACTTTGCCCTGACTAAATCCGGATCCAACTTAGCGTCGTGTATCTGCTGTGGTAGGTGAGTCTTCTAAATAGGATTTTTGGATACATTGAGATTCGAACTCGAGATTTCATTTAAATGGAATCAAGCCGCTTAAGCGAAAAATACACACACTTTTAAATTCACCTATAAACCACATCGGTAAATTTTTTGTATCATCTCTTATAATGTAAATTAGTGCTTGTAAATTTTCACATGGATATTTGTTATTTTACTATTGTTTGTTGTTAAAATTAGGTTTTGTAAATTTTCATAAGGGATATTTGTTATCTTGCTATTCTTAATTATTAAAATGCATATATGCATTTATAAATTTTTCTATATGAACTTGACTTAATAAATATAAACAACTGTATTTAATTTTTGTCCAATAATTTATGACATTATGCTTAGTATAAGTTTTGGTGATCTCAAATATAAGAGGAGTTTACTAAAATGGACGTAGTTAGGGTGCTTATCAAAGTGATTAGCTCTTCCAACCCGTTAGATATGAAACATTCAGATTTATTTTGGAAGGATCGGCTATGATTTGTAAAATTAGCAATTTTTTTTATAAAAAATCATTATTTTAAAATATGATAGTTAAAAGATTAATTTTATTTAAGATTTTATATCTATTAAAATAAGTTTTTTTCATAAAAATAAAAAATCAGATTTGAATCATCCAAATCAATTCTAAACAGTCCAAATCTAATTAGTTGGAGAAGTTTATAACTTTTGATGAGCACCTTAATCTGTTCCAACTAAAACTAAGCTTTATTGTTTTCATATATAGACACACACATACATCTGTGTGATTAAATACAATTTCGAAACAAATATTTTTTCTCATACATTGTTTCTTATTAATAATTTTGGTTTTTAATATAAGTCTTAATTAACCTTTTAGAATACTAAAGAAGGTAAATAAACCACTTTTGGATTGTATATATATTCTGAAATATTTAATATCATTATATTATATATATATATAAGTTTATAAGTTATGAAAATTCATTCTAAGAAAAATTATAAATACATCAATTTATTTATCTTTTTTAGTCTCTAAAAAAAGTCAACTAGAACTTATATTAAGAATCAGACGTACTGTATATATATATTTTGAGTGAAATGATTTATATTGTACATAAAAGTTACTTGATACTTTATTAAATCATATTTTTCCTTTTTGAAGCCTTGCTCCTTAAATTTTTTTTATACATCCAAGTTATTATATGATCTATAGATATAAACAAGTTAATTACTATAAGGCTTTCTATATGTCTGACATATAATAGCATTTTTGTTCGTTACTCTCATACCTATTGATATATGCTTGAACTAACCAGATGGTTTACATGGATTAAACTCATTAGTTTTTTTAAAAGAAATGAACTCATTACATTTGTAGAAAAATGCTTATTTAGACCGCTTTTTTTAGACTGCATATAAAAAATAAGGTCTAAAAAGTATGACCGGTGGTATTTTTGTTATTATGAATATAATTTAAACCGCACTATAAAATGTGCGGTCTAAAAACTACCTCATTTAGACACCACCTAGTAGATGCGGTCTTAAAAACATTTCATTTAAACCGCATGCAGTGGATGTGGTCTAAAATATTCCTCTTTTATACTAAACCGCATTTATATGCTGTTTAAAAGGTCTTTTTTATGCGGTTTAAAAAACACTTTTTCCACTAGTGTTAGCTTTGTGAAGGTATTTATTTTACTCAAAGTGGAGTTCAAATAATGAAAAATGTTTATGAATATTATATCGAAGTATTGAGATTATGGATTCAGCACTGAATCAATTTTGACCCTTGATCACCTTTTTGATCATATCTCATAAATTAATTATATACACTGTTTTAATATGAAACTTGTTTTTATAGAAAACTAAACTTCAATATTAGAGCTTTGATATATGTACTCATCTACTTGCACCAGGGTGAGGTATCTCTTAAATTGGTTATTAAGATGAGTTGGGCATCTGTTGAGATTAAATATGATTTAAAATTGATATTATATCTTATCTTATATTTTATATATTTTAGAAGTATAAACATGAGATAAGATATAATATCAATATTAAATCATATTTAATCTCAACAGTATCTATTGAGGTGTTATGTGAAGAGGATTTGCAGTGGCTTAATTATAAGTATACGTTTTAAATTTAATAATTTAATAACTTTATCTTTATATAATATATTCATTGTTTTACAGAACAACAGTTTACATGACTGACTAATGAAATTTTATATCTATGCGAAATATTTAATGATGTGATTTATAAATATGATTAGATATCTTTTTTTTTTTTGTTGGATTAAGGGTATCATTAACTCAATTTGGGTTTCAGACTGACCCTCTAGTGGGTTAAAGCACAAAGGTTTTTCCTCCATTCTAACAAGTATATTTTCTGAATTCGAACTTTGTGTTCTCTTGGACTTGAGAATACCCTTAATAATAAAAGAATAAGGTAAAGAGATAATATTTTATTAGGTTATGTAATTATAACTGGAGGAGCATATTTTATTTGGGTTTAATTCAAGTGAGAACCAAAAGGTAATTTAACTTACATTACGTGCATGATAATTGATTTTATTTAAATAATTTAAACTTAATATAGAGCAATAATATTTTCTTCTTTTAATTAAATTTAAAATGTTTTTCTTAAATAATATAATTTCATTGTTTAATGAGGAATACTTATGTACTCTCGAAATGTTATGTCACCCATACTTTCTCTAATTAAAATATTTCAATTATTATTTTTATGGATCTTATATCCTATAAATTTCTTTTAATTATCTATTTATCTGTCTATCTATTTATCTCTCTCTCTATCTCCCTCCATAATCTATTATAATAGATACTTTTGTGACTCATAAGAAAAGATATTTAGAACATTTTTATCGAAAAGAGTACGGATAATATGTCATTCCAGGATCATGTAAGTATTTCTTTTGTTCAATTTGGGTATTTCTCAGAAATTAATACATTCATTGTATTTGGGTGGAATAATGTCTACTTTTAATTTGGAGCGATTGCATTGTCTTTTTGAAATTAATCAAGAAATCATGACTCTAAATTGATTGAGGAGTTGAGGTAATTAACAAGATTTAAAGTTAGGGACTCTCAATTGGATTATTTTTTTTTCCCACATGGATCAGTATAAAGTCAAAATCAATCGGATTACTTGTTATATCTAGACACACAAATATATGCAATGAGGCAAATCAATTTGTTACAAATAGCAAGTTATAACACGTTAATTGACAAATCAGTATGCTATCAATGATAAGTTAAAGTAGCACAATTTATAAGTTATCCCATGACAAGTCACAATGCCACCAATGATAAATTTATAAGTAAATTTTACCTTTACGTTAATAAGAGATAAATGATCTTTCATTATTTTATTTTGTTACAAAATTATTTTTCTATTGTATTTTTTTTTTTGCAATTTATACGGCACTTAATCAGCATGCTAGACTAATATATTTTTTTTTTTTGCTAGGTACAAATATTAATCTTATTTGAGGTATTGTCACACCTGTTTTAGTAAAGATTTGAAGTTTGATTTGACATATTTTCAGAGACTTACCCATTCCACTAGATCGAAACCTATTGGTTAATTAACATATTAGGAATGGAGATTGATGCTTGTAACCTGACAAGACTGTAAAAGCTCAATTAAAAATGACATGAAATTGATTAAAAATAAGGGGAAACTATAATAGGGGAAAAATTATTTTTATTATGTATAAACCTCTAAGCAAAAAATTTAGGGAGAATTGAGGATAACACTCTAATTGCCAAATTAATTGTAGAATATGACATTCTATTATAAACAACTGAGGTTTTACATTATGCAACTGACCTTTCCATAATATCCAACTAAGGTTCCACTGTATACAAGTAAGCTTTTACAAAGATGCAAAATGTCTAATATAGAAATACAAGTCAATTTCCATAATATGCAAGTGAACTTCTATAATATACAGCTAAAGTTCTATCGTATGTAAGTAAGTTTTCATAAATTTTAAAATTGTTCATACATTATTCTACAATTAATATGATAATGGAGATCTATCTCCAATTCTCAGAGAAGTTTAAATGAGAAAATTGGGATTGGGTCGAAATGGATTTGAAGGTCTACAAGCCCAGCATGGTTCACCCCTTCTGAATCACAATTGAAGCTAAGAGGGGGAGTAGAAAACCTATGGTCTGGCTAACCTGTCCAAACTTAGGAAAATTTTTATTGGATTTAGCTCG
>QFDD01003396.1:0-15860 GCA_006871305.1 Vachellia collinsii | reverse complement strand
AGTCTTGGTTCAAAAACTGAGGATCTTGCAACCACAGTTAATCCAATAAGCCAAAATGTCGGCCCTCAAACTAGTCAACCCGGGCATGTGGACAGTAGCATCAACTTTGAGGGTCTTTCAACTCCTTGTCTGGATGTTAATGGTCTGATGTCTGTAGAACATTCAAATGTTTCTGAAAGCTTTGGAGAAGATAAAGAACATGCTTCTGAATTTGACCATAATCATCACTTTGCTGAAACTATGAATATTAACTCTTTGACCGACGCAGGTCCCAGCATTCCTCAAATTCTTCATATGGTGAGTTAATGCAGCTAACAGATGACTTTACTCTTTTTTTTTTTGGTAAACTTGTTTTAAGAGAATTCTATGAAATAGAGAGAGTACAAAAAAGGAGAATGAAACATTTTTCAACCCTCAAAGGATAGAGCAGAAAATATTTAAAAACTGTAGGGCGATCCTTAGAATTTTAGTGTCCTGACCGTCTCCAAGACCTTGATAATGAGTGACAGCAGAAAATCAAAGGAAGCAGGACAAACCTGAAACATTCTCATAAAAGCATGTAACTTGTTCTGGAAGTTGCCAAACACTTTATACTGTAAAAACTAATGGTTGCTAGATTTTGAACTTGTAAAATTCATGTCACCAATGTCAAATTTTAGGACAGAAAGCTTTGCAGCAGATCATTCCTTTTTAATAAACTATATTCTTCATCATCAGACAAGTGATAAGATATAGCTATTGTCTTGTAATAGGTATGCAGTGGGGGTGATGGAAGCTCTGTTTCAAGCAAGAGGACTGCACTTCAACAGTTGGTTGAAGCTTCTAGAGCTAATGATAATTCTATTTGGACTAAGGTAAGTTTGATTTCACATTGATTATCTCTCATTTTGCCTTCATTTTGCATGAATGTCAGTGGTTCTTAACGGTGCAAACTGCAAAATGTTTTGAAATAGAAGTACCCATTCACTTAAGTTCATTATATTGACTGAACAAGTGCGCTTTCTTATTTCATGTCAATCTTTTTATATTTGCCTATTGATATGGCTCTGCTTGGTGCCAAATATTTGTATAAATAATAGAAAAACTGTTTTATTCTTCAACTGTAGACATCATACTTTCATCCTAAAATCATCTTAAATTTCTGTCTTTTTACTTTGGGTGTCTCTAATGCTTTAGTTCTTTCTGATTGATTTGAAACTGAAGCTATATACATATACATACATAGAAATGTGTGTGTGTGTGTGTGTGTGTCTGTAAAACTGATTATTTAAATGCTATCAAGTTGAAAATGAGATTAGCAGACATTTAATTACTGAAATAAGAAATCTGTGTTCAGATACTTCATGCTAAATTTGGATTTCTGTACCTAATATAATCACTGTTTCATGATGAACTTGCAGTACTTCAATCAAATTTTGACAGTTGTGCTTGAGGTGCTGGATGATTCAGATTCCTCAATCAGAGAGCTTACTCTATCGTTAATAGTTGAGATGCTCAAAAACCAGGTTTTTATTGCTTGCCATCTAGTTGGATTATAGCCGGGCTCAATCTAGGCATTTTTGGGACAGACATTAATAGAATGTGGGGTTGGTTTTGTCCATTTGTCATTTCCAGAAACATGCTATGGAAGATTCAGTCGAAATTGTAATTGAGAAGTTGCTTCATGTTAGTAAGGATATTGATCCCAAGGTAACTGACTTTATTCTGTTATATATATATACATATATGTTGCTGTATGCACTCTGTTTTAAGATTCAACCACTTTCATCCCTTTTTCAGGTCTCAAATACAGCGGACCACTGCCTGACTATTGTTTTATCTCAATATGATCCATTCAGATGTTTGAGTGTAAGTATTTCTTAACTTGCCATTGTACCTGTCTTTGTTACTGGTCATGTAGTTGAGGAAAAGAAAACAACCCGGGGGGGGGGGTTTTGGTCGATATAAAAGCTGATAATGAGAATTCCGAATCTTTCAGGTTATTGTCCCTTTACTGGTTTCTGAGGATGAGAAAACTCTTGTCACATGCATAAACTGCTTGACAAAGGTACTGTACTCCAAGAACTTTCGTTGGTCTTGCATCTAATGATGGTTTTTATGAACCATGTTTGAAACGACCTCTACATTTAAACATACCGTTCTCTCGATTCTCCAAACAAGCGACCTTTTCTAGTGTATGGGTTAGCTTCGCTTTATTAGCATTTCCCCCCCTCACATTCTCTTTTCTTCAGCTTTTGGGCCGACTCTCTCAGGAGGAATTGATGGCTCAGTTACCTTCATTTCTTCCTGCACTTTTTGAAGCTTTTGGAAACCAGAGCGCTGATGTTCGTAAGGTACATGGATCTTATTTTCTGTGGCATATGGTGCTCCACTTTATACATCTTATTCGTGCACACATATAAAATATATATGCGTATGTGTGCATGGATATCTGTATATGTATTTGCTTGGACAATGATTCTAATTCTATGCTAATGGTGGGCGGTACAGACTGTTGTGTTCTGTCTGGTGGATATATATATCATGCTGGGGAAAGCTTTCTTGCCATACTTGCAAGGGCTTAACAGCACACAGTTGAAGTTGGTCACCATCTATGCAAATCGGATTTCACAAGCCAGGACAGGAGTGGCAATTGATGCCACCCAGGAGTAGGTGGCTCCCTGAAGAAAGCTTAGTGGGTTTTGGGGTGTGTTCTAATTCATTGTTGTGTATTTTTGTATATTGCGTGCATCATCATCATCATCATCCCTCCCCCGTCTTTTGTTATAAATATATATTATTTTTCACCATGGATTTGAAGAGTGCTGATGGGTTGGGGAAGCAGTGCGTAAATTGTATTAAAATGGTTTTGGTGATAGGTTTGATAGGTTTTGCAATCATTTGGATATTTTTGAATTTTGAATTTAGTTTTCTACATTGCTGGGGGTTGTTGCCTTTCAACCTGTAATTTTTTTGTAGTTCAAATGATAGATATTGTGTTGTGTGAGTCCTTGTGTTGAGAATAGATGATGTTTGGGAATAGTTTTTTTAAGTGATTTTACGCAATCTGAGGTAAGTATGTGAGAGAAGTTTTGTCTCGATTTACGTAAAAATACTTTTTAAGTGATTGCCAAACAAGTAATGTTTGCCTTACTCAATAATTACTAGCCATTATCTGGATAACGCTTTTCTTGATTTACAAGAAATATACATAACTAAAAGATTTTAATTTGGTGGAATTACTGCAAAGTTTCAAATTATATATTTAATTAACAAACGTTAAATAATAATTAAACAAAAAATGACAATAAGCTTTTACTTTATTCTCCTGACTTATCATGGGAATTTTTTTGGTAATTAAACCTCTTATTTGAGATTTTATAATAATTTCTCTATTTGATTTAATGCCGTATTTTCCTTTTACTCACTGCGTTGTTGTTATATTTCATGTTATAGAAAGTTTTTATAATTATGAGTATCAAGTTTCCAGTTTATTATTGATAAAATGATGGTAGTGAGTGTTGTGTCCTTTTGGATTTATGGATAGATTTAGTACTAACCTTTGGATTAGTGGTGGATACTACTTGTCTAACATAATTTATGCAGTCTACAAGATAAGTATGTGAAAAGAGTTTTATTTTAACTTGCTTCATGTGATTTCACAACCCATTATCAAAATAATTTGTGCTCCACATTCTAAGGATTGTTAGGTTCTATGACATTCGGTTTGTAATATACAGATGAGTTGATTTTTTATTAAAAAAAAAATTAACGAAGTTAAATGCATTATTTTAATATTATAAAAAAAATAAATACATTATTTTAAAATATTTACATTCATCATTTTTTTTATAAATTGATTTAATTTAATGATATATAAATAATTTTAAGTAATATTTTTAAGTTATTTAATCTTTCAAAATTGAGTGACTTTTTTCTAAAAACATACACTCTGGGTGAGGGGGACGGAAATCCTTATAATGGAAACTACATTGTTATGCTTTTTTTTTTTGGGCCAAAATTGTGATATTTATTTTGACTTGAGCACTTTTTATAGTGGAAACGGAAAGAGTTCTTTTTGGGATGGGAACTAAATGGAAATAATAATTTTTAAATTTTAAACAAAAACTAAGATATGAAGGTGAATTATAGTTTGATCATAGTATGGAGTGGAGGAGAAATTGAGAAGATGGGAAGCGTGGCAGCATGGAAGGATGCCACGCGTCCCTCATATCCCATTTGGGGACATCTCCTCCTTTATTGCTGTTCCCTTCCCAACCCCTTCTCTTTATCTTCCACTCAGTTTTCTTTTTTCCTTTTTAATTAAAAAAAATCCTTTTGCATTTATTTTTTATATAATACTCATCAACAAGCAAGTATGGATACATTGGGTATAGTTATTTCAGCTCCGATCAAGAGGAGCAAACCAGTAGCTAAGGGCCATAAATGTTCACATCCATTTCTATCCTCTACTAAAAATTCGAATGACACCATTTTTTATAAGAAATAAGGTTCCCACCTTTAATAAAATTTATCCCTCTTGATAAAATTTGCTTTACCGAAAATGTTGGCACCAAGCATGCTTTGGCGTAGGAATTTTTCTAATGTTTTGCTTCCTTCCACAAAATTCCCTCAGCCAAACGGGCCCTTTATATTCCACTTGGTTTTCGTTTTTTCTTTTTAATTAAAAAAATCCTTTTACATTTATTATTTATATAATACTCATTAATTCTAGTTTGAGCCCTCGTAAATACTTCCTTTGGTGCTACTATAAAAGTTTGCTCCGGTTTTAAATATAATATTTTAGTAAATTGTGTCTTCTAATTTTACATATATTAAATAAAATTTAACCATAGGACTAGTTTTGAGTGGAAATGATTCAAAAAAGATGCAAGGAAAACAAATGTCACCTCATGTCCTTTGATTGCATATTGTAAAGAAGTTCACAATACTTGTGATTTGAAAGGATATTATAGAAAAATCAACATTTATTATAAATAATTAATTTAAGTACCTTTTTTTAATATTCACAGATTAAATTTTTAAATTTTATATTAATGAACAAATTTTCTCTCAAAACAGGGAACATGCATTTATTTTACAAATTTTCTTAATTTTAAAAGTTATCACTCCGATCTGATTGCTATCATAAAGCACCATTCACCATTCCATCAAACTCAGAGATGCGATTAAGTTATCAAATATGTTTGAAAATGGTTACATTTATCTTCATTTAAAACCGCGAATTACTCCTTCAAAATTTAAAATGAAAAATTGCATTCAATTCTGAAAAGTAACAATCTTTAAAAAAAAAAAACAAAAGATATAATCAATACTCCACTTAGTCATTTATAACAAGCACCTTTTATTTTATTTTTTTAAAAAAAGTGTCTAATAATAATGATCTGAGCCTTATATGTTGGACAGAAAATAGAAGAAGATAGGAAGTGATCCATATGAATCCTGCCCATCCCCACCAATGTTTTTGTGTAAGTCTTCACTCTCACCACTAATCCCAAACATTTGACCAAAACAATTAGTGACATCCACGTACTCACTAGCAACTGCTTGCCTCAAATATTCTAAGCCCTTCCCCCAAAAAAAAAAAAAAAGCAAAAATCAGAAGGTATCAAGGCGTCATACAAATATGCCCCTATGTTCACAGACATTGCATATGACAATCATAGACCTCTCAATATTATATTATTATATAATATCCCGCCCCCCCTTTTCTCTCTCCATTTGTTCCCACCCACTAATTAATTCGCTTTTTATTTTTTTATCCATGCATTATCTTTCCTTATGCTTATGCGGGCCCCCTTTCCCCTGATACCATTATTATATTCCTCTCTACTCTTAGCTTCATTATTTACCCACATGCTCCCACGCCAACTCATTTATGTGATATTGTTATTCCCTAAATATTATTGTTGCTGCTACTGCTGCTATTACTATTTTCTGCTTCCCTTTGGCTACTTTTAATTAAAAGAGTAGGAAAACTAAGGCAGAGGGTTCTACTACCTACTTACGTCATGCTTCCTTTTCTATATATTTATACACACACATATTAAAAAATTGCATGTTTCGCTTAGTTTATATATAATCTTCACTTCAACTCAAATTGATCTTTTAGTGATGTCTAAATAAATGCAGGCTGCCGCAATTTAGGATTCCATTGTCTTAATCATATCAATTATTAGTTGATCATGCTTGCTAATCATTGGTCGTGCACTGCTCACTGCCATAATAGAGATAAATTAACCCTGTGCTCTAAATCTTCAATTTCATGAGTAAAAAACAACAGACAGACAATGACAGGAAAAATGTCCGTACGACTATAACGTTTTCGGAGTATGTATTCATTATCGAGTTTGAAATATCTGGAGGATCATATAAACAGGACATAATTACTTAGAATTATTTAGTGTTACATCAGAAACTGTTGCTAATGCTGAAGTTTAGAGCTGTCAAGTGTCAACTTTGGATGGCCAAAAAAGTGTTGGGCTGATAATTGTGAGCTTTTAGATCAGAGTAATTTGGACAGGACAAGTATCAGTATCCTCGGCTTAGATTGCATGTTGAAACAAGACCAACACATTGTCTCCAGCTTGATCAATTTGGTTGGCCTTATCTCATCCTATATAGTGATCTAAATGACTGAGCCTCTACCATTTAAACAGACAACAAATATGGTAACTTCTACAAATGAATGAACATGGTTGAATTTAGCGGAAACGGTTAATCTGTTACAACATGGTAAGCTAATGCTTGAATCTCCTTTGAAAAAAGTGTCCATAGCAAACAAAGATTATGAGTCTGTTGATCGAGTTGGTAAAGAATTGATTCACAGTTTAAAAGGTCATGAATTCAAATCACACTGCTGATGTAAGAACCTTACTGTAACTACCTCTATAAACGTTCTCTAAACTTTGAGATATGCTATAACCCTAGCTAATCCCCTGACCCAACTCACCTAAACTTTCAAGATCAAAAAGGAAAATAATATATATTTAGTATAATACAGTATCTCAATTACTTTTAATAGAAGGATATATGTACTTAGTACATTTTTTTTAATACATATTTACCCTTATTTTGCAATTCAAACTTAATCTATATATAATTGGTAGCAATTAAAAGAAAGGAAGTGTAATGTTCACTGAATAGAAGTTGTCATTTTTTCTACCTTGTACACGTGAGACCAAATCGATCGCATTCACAGCAGACAGCATCCATCCTCTGGTCCTCATGCCTGGAGATAAATGATTGATTCATTTACTATTGATCCGATTTTCTTATTTATATTCAAAAATACTATTAAATTAAAATTAAAACAATTACATACTAAGGTACTGTACATTGCAGCTATTAATTATGGGATTTTGTAAATCACGTTAGTTTTGGCACCGCTTCATGTTACCATTTTTGACGTTGTTTTTATCATGTTATGTTGGCAGCTTTTTTTCCTTTGATCATCAAGAATAATTAAGTTGATTTTAAAATCTATCAATTTTTTTATTCCGAATATATAAATGTCTGTAAAATTGTTTTTAAAGTGATTTAAAACCTATTTATTGATTTTTTTTTTAAGAAACAACATGTACTGATTCAATTTGAGGGAAAAAAATCCGAGTAGTGTTCAAATAAAAAGCAAGATTTTAAGTTGAATCAAAAGAGGTGAAATGATTCTAACTTTCAATTTAGAAAATTAACAAAGTGGTCAGTGGTTTTGGCCCCAAAAAAAAAAAAAAATTGGTAATGTAAATCCCAGTGACGGTTGACTACCGTTAGTTGTCTTTTTTTTTTTTTTTAATTCCTTTTTTAACCTAAGCGGTCTTCCTTTCATTTTCCGCTTTTAAGAAGACTGGACCCATTCCCATTCACTCATGTAATATGTGAAATTTAAAGTAAATTGTAATTATAATTTATAAATAGACACGTTATTATATATTTTATATTACCCATACAGATATATTAGTATAATACATGCTGGAAAAAAGGTATAATATATTTATTTGGCTACTATTTTTTTTTATCAACTTTTTCGGCCACCATTAAAATTGGTGATAGTTTTCCCACTTTATCATGTTTATCTTTCTGGCGGGAGAAAACAACAATGATTATGTTAAACACTCAACAAATTCTCTCCAATGATTAGAAGATCCAATGAAAAAGAGAAGAGAGCTTTACTCAAACCTATCTCATCACTCCTTTTGTTTTGCCCCTCTAACGTCATTATATTTCCTATTCAGAATTGAAGTTGAAGTTAAATATCTATCTTTTATTTTTTTTTTCAAGACATGAAAGTTTACGAATGTTTATTTAATTATAAAAGATAACAAATGTTGATCCAGTTAATAAGGAGTTGACTTATAACTCATAAAATTTTAAGTTTAAATCTCACGTCTGACATAAAGACTTTACTGGTAGGTGATCTACAGTTATTTCTGTAAATGTTTTTTAAACCTAAAAATATATTCATTGTTGGTAAATGATTTGTAAGTACCTTTGTAAACGTTCTTTAAATCTAAAGATATATTCCTAGTGGATAATTTGTAATTACTTCTACAAGCGTTGTTTAAATTTGTAGACATGTCTTGACTCTAATGAGTCACAATAAATTGGGCAAGCTTTTTTGTGTTGGGCCAGAATTATTCTCTAAAAGTTTTGGAACGGAAACTATATACGTTTCCCTTGCGAATGTTCAGTCTGTCTCTCTCACTGTCCCTCCTCTCTCTCTCTCTCTATTTATGCACATACATACATATATATATATATATATATCTGTGTGTAAATTTAATTAGTATACTTATATGGCAAGTAGCCGCAAGTGTGACTGGAGCAACAAAAAATGAAGGTGCGTATGATTGAGTTGCTGAATTTGAGAAGACCGCATGCACGTAAATATGTAAAGAGGCTCTGACCATTTTTGGCCATTCACACTTTTAAAAGGACACTTGGATCTCCTTCTTAAAGATGTCATGCCCCCATTGTTCATTCATTTCCCTTTCCCAAATTTAATTAAATAATTGATGATGAGTGAGAAGGTGCAAGCCGGCGTCCCATCTTCAAGATAACAATTTTTAATCAATATTCAATGGGAATATGTAGATTTATAGAAGTTAGACGAGTACCATTAATTCCAACTTTCAATTATTATTATTATTTTTTGTTGGGAGGAGCGTGTACAGAGAGTCACAATAATATGTTTTACTACTGTACTGCGCCGACTCAACTATTACACAAAGCAAACTTCATCACCCAGGTTCAGAGATATACATGCATGCTATATTTAAGGATACTGTCTCCTTGGCTATGAGTTAGCTGCCATATATTAACTAAACCAAGCTATTTATTTATATATATAGACACCTTAAAAACTAGTTTAATGGGAAGAATTAAAAAGCTTTTTGTGTTGACACATCATGAGGGGGGGGGGGTAATTAGAGCAATGGATAAACGAGAGCCGCAGCCAGTAATGCAAGATAGGAATATATAATGAATCGAAATATTGTAGGAGCTAGCATCATATATACTCCTCACTCCTTACATTACATCTCTCTATCTCTCTCTCTACTAAACGAACGTGATTAAAAAACACTTGTATATATGGATATATGTATCATTTCATTGTTCACAAAAGGAGCGCTTGTTAGATTTGGAAGAGTAGAACATATGTCCCAAAAATAGGAGTAACTTATGTGGAGGCCTCTCCTAGAAAGTTAGGACCCCATCCAAAAGACGCCCTCCACCGCTTCACTTCATATGGTTAGCCAGCATGCATCCCACAAATTTGCCTGCCTGACGATACTTCATCAATTAAAGCCAAACATCAGAAGATTTCAATTCATTGGTGAAAGATTATAGGCTTCGCAAAAACAGGCCCTATATTAGTAGGGGGGGGGGAGAGAGGGGAATTGCGGGTGTAGACTCACAGGCACATAATTGGGGAGGAGAAAGGATGGAGCTAGCAATGGGCTTGAAAGAGGGAATAAGGGAGGGGGAGGGAGAGGGTAGAGGTGAATATGGTACAAACAGTCAAAATTCTTTTTAGTCCTTTTGCTTCGCATTATTCGGAGAGAGAGAGACATCTTATCTGTGAGTTCCTGGCGCTGATCATCATCTCTCTGCTCCCCAAACCAAATTCACGCTAGAGGGCAAACACCGGCTACCGGCCAGCCAACACTGAATCTTTCTTCCTCAAAACTCACCCATTCTTCTTCCCACGATTCCTCTATCGACTATCACCCCTCATCATCAAACTATATTATTCGATCCTTTCCATTTCCATACATCTCTCTCTCTCTCTCTCTCTCGCCCATCGATCCATTCCCCATACATATATATATATATATTTATACTGGTGACTGCCTAGCTCTGCAGAGTTACTCCTACTGTATGCTTTCCTTTTCTGTTAATTAATTTGGTCGCTTTTTTGCTTCCATCAAGTGCTTCTCATGGATTATTCCTCTACTTTTAGGAATTCTTCTTTTTACTGTTTAGCTCAACAACAGACGGAAGCGGTATGAATCACTGTGTTCCCGATTTCGAAATTGAAATGGATGATGATGAATATCCGATGCCCTCGTCTTCTGGCCTGCCCCGCCAAAAGAAGCCCTCCGTGTAAGCTCTTCTCAATCTTCCTGATTAAAAACTCCCAACGAGTTGATTTTCTCTTCCTTTAATTAGTTAAAGTGAAAATTTAAGCAGGCCTGAGGACGATCTCATGGAGCTATTGTGGCAAAACGGCCAGGTCGTGATGCAGAGCCAGAATCAACGGCCTCAGAGAAAACCGCCGCCAGAGAGGTACGCTGACACCGTGATTCCAGCCGGTTCGTCCACCGCCAGGGAGATTCGGCCATCGCAACAAGTACAACAACACTATCAGAATCAACATATCTTCATGCAAGAAGATGAGATGATTTCCTGGCTTCACTATCCCATCGTAGATGATCCTCCCTTGGATCATAATTTCTGCGCCGACATCCTCTACCCGCAGCCACCCACTGTCAATAACAGTTCCATGCAAAATCCTGACCGTATGTCTCAAGCAACGGAACTCCAGCAGCCATCGAGGTCGGTCGCTGCACGGCCGCCGATTCCTCCTTCGCGGAAGCCGGAGCAGGTACAGACGATGATACCGAACTTCGCGCACTTCTCGAAACACAATGCGAGAGTTGAGGCAGGACCGTCGAGTTCGAAGACGGCGATGAAGGAATCGACGGTGGTAGATTCATGCGACACTCCGGCCTTGATGGCGTCGGCTTCCAGAGTATCGGAGACTTTCAGAAACACGGCGGAGCCACCAGAGCCCGACGAGGCTCCTGGAACCCTGAGCACTGCCGGGGCTGCGGCGCCTTCGTCAACGTCGGTCGGCGGAGATACTGGCTTCAGGGAGACGACTACGTGCGAGATGATGGCGACGTCATCGCCGGGAGGCTCGAGCGGGGGTGCCGAACCGGCAGGGAGACCGCCGGCCGAAGATCGGAAACGGAAGGGCCGGGAAGCCGATGAATCGGAGTGCCACAGCGAGGTGAGTGAACTTTCAGTTTTCATTTTCACCGTTTTCTCCTTCATCTTCTCTCTCGCTCTCTCCCTGTGCCTTGGCCTCCGCTATCGTGCTGACCATGAGTGACGTCCATTAACGTGACCGCCTCCCTACAGTCTGTCTTTCGACTAACTTGTGCTGTGGCTAAATTACTACCCGCTAAATTCCTACTGCCAGTTTTTTTTTTTTGGGGGCATACTACTACTAGTTATTGCTACTAGTATATTAATATTTTGAGGACTTTTTTTTTTTGCCAACTTCTTAATTTTTTAACTAAATGAGCAACATATAACTGGCCATATCTTAAATTATATATATATATATATTATTGGAGTATAATCATAATTTTTTTGTATAATCTAGCCATCTGATTTTATTTTTTATATATGTCAGTAAAATTAGTAGAGTAAATTTGTTCTTGAAAAAACTCGGGGGAAATAAACTCTATTAATTGAAAATAAATTAGATGATAATCAAACGTAATTTTTGAAACAAGTAGGCATAAGGTAATCATATTTTAAAGAAAGTTAACCAAAGCTAAGGTTTCTTTTCTTTTCTTTTCTTTTCTTTTTTTAACCCTTCACTAGACAAATGGAGAGAATCTGCTTAGTCGAATCGATTGGTAGCAATGACCAAAGTATTAAATAAATAGGATTGTTAAGTTGGAAAAAAAATAGCATTTGTTTATTAAGACTTTGCTTTAAAACGGTAAGAAACGCAATCATTGGCCAAGCTTATCCACTCATTCCAGTGTTCAACGAGGAGCTTTTGGAGCCAGTAAGATGGTTGCTGCTAGATCGTCATTGAGTCAAACCATCATAACCAATTCGAACTGAGAACTAGATAAACCCAATAAAGTCAGTGAGTCATCCACTCAGATTCTTCTGCGAAGAAGAAGTTGACACTTGGAACGGTGCATGACTCAGATCAAAGGCTCTTTCTGTATTTATTACCTCTTCCTGATCTTCCAATGCTTCTTGTGTATTCTTGCTTCTTACTTTCTATTTGGTTTCCTGCAAAAAAGGATATCTACGTTGAATCTGCTGAGGCCAAGAAACAAAACTGTGGATCGTCATCTACTAAAAGATCACGTGCTGCAGAGGTTCATAATCTCTCAGAGAGGGTCAGTGCATGGCATTACTATAAAACTTAATATGTTCATACCCTTTTCCTGTTGTTCATAATCTTCTTGCGGTTACATTCACATGCAGAGGCGTCGAGATAGGATTAATGAAAAGATGAGAGCCTTGCAAGAACTCATCCCTCGCTGCAATAAGGTCTCACAATCTCACTACCATAATTTCTTGAGAATATGGGGAGACGGATTTTGGAATTAATTTTCTTCCCAATGGCGGTTTATAACTTTGATTGCTTTCCTGATTCAGTCCGACAAAGCTTCAATGCTGGATGAAGCAATTGAATACTTGAAGTCACTGCAGTTACAAGTGCAGGTAAATTCTTCGTTTCTTCTATCTTTCTTCTAAATACACCTATAAATGTACATTATGCATAACCTTTAAGCTGATGACTGATCCTCAACTCAACAAAACGTTTTGATAAAAAATTCACCAACCTGTTGTATTCTTATTCAAAAGTTTTCTTCAGCACAAGCTTCACATCCCTTAATTCAGGCAGGTACCATAACCGTCATAATCAATATGGAATCATCATGCATATGTCTATCCATGGTGAGACATCATCAATCATGAGTACAATTCATTTATGCAGATGATGTCCATGGGATGTGGGATGGTACCAATGATGTTTCCCGGAATCCAACAGTATATGCCGACAATGGGGATGGGGATGGGGATGGGCGTGGAAATGGGAATGAATCGGCCATTAATTCCATATCCCAATATGTTAGCTGCTTCTGCTATGCCACCGGCGGCTGCAGCTCAACTGGGACCAAGGTTTGCTATGCCCCCTTTCCAAATGCCTCATGCCTCTCAGCCTGATCCATCTAGAATGCAAGCAGCGGCTCCAAATCAACCAGAAAATAATACGCTTCCTTCTATTGTCACGCCTGATCCCAATCAGCCACGGATCCCAAACTTTAGTGATCGTTATCAGCAATGCCTTGGTCCCCACCAGATGCATCTACAGTTCATGCAGGTATATTTTGTCATCCACTGTTATTTTTTCCCTTCAGTGATCTCATTATACCTCTGACTTGTCAGGTTTCCAACTATTTATAGATCAGTCTTTTTTTAGTGTCTCATTTACTAAGTAATTCTTGAGATGACAAGCAGTGGGAGAACTGCACTGGCTTCCAAGACTTACTGCAAGTCAAACAAATTTGTGTACTTTTATAACTTGCGTGAAGTTGGCTTCTTGATGAATTATTTTTCCTTTAATTGATCACAATTGAAGGTTAATCTTTTATTAATGGATGAGCACATTTATTTATGAGAGTGATTTTCTTAAACTGCACCAGGCAATGAACAACCCAACTGTCAGCAAACCAAGTACCAGTAAGAGCCATGAAAAAGCACAAAATAATCAACCAGGTCAACCAGGTATGGATACGATGCTTTATCTTGGCCATCTACAAAAGTTTGCTGGTTATGGTGGAAAAGAAAGGATTGCTGATAGTTTGAAAATTTACTTTGTGCTTACTGTGTTCCTGGGTCTCATTCTCAAACTTCTGTACAATGTTAACCTCAGGGTTTAATTGCTTACTATGTGTGACAAGAAGCTTGTTATCTTAATCAATGTGGAAAAATAACTGTCACTTGTTAAGACAGAGCATACTTTTCTTCTTCATATTATAGTTCAGCATTACTAATTCTTTTAGCTTACAAAATTTTACTGAATCCTACTGGTTGCCACAGAATAAACTATCAGGGACGGAACCAGAAAAAGATAATGAATGGCGCTTCTCACTGTTGCTATTGCTGGAACTGGCAACACTAACTCCGGTAGGATATTGTAAGTGCTGAAGCATGAATATTGCATGAAATAATGGTGACTTTCATTAACAACGGACTTGTGTGTGCATTACAGGTTAGTATCCCGGCATCCACAGCAGAGCTGCCAAGTTTTGTAGTGTAAGAGAAGGAAGTGATTAGCTGTCATCAGTAGAACCTTATCTATACAAACTGCTAACATGAATGGGTGCGATTTTTTTGTGACACTATTATCATCATGGTTATTCTTATCCCTCTCCTTTCCCCCTCAAATTTTTGAAAGTGCCGTAGCCAGTCATTCTGAAGAGGAAGCAGATACAATGCACAAACACAAGATGCTAAAAGACCCCTGCTTTATGATGGAGCCTCAATTCTTTGAGAGAGTAATACATTTTTAGGGCTTTCATGTTTGGTCAAATTCTAAATTATATACATACCTCAATGTCATAACCACTAATACATCCATTACTGTGTGTCTGTTGTTTTGTTTCTGGTACTGTGATTTATGTAAGCCGTTGATTAGAAGTTGAATTGGGAATCAGAATGCTCATAATAATGGAAAGCAGGAAAGATGTAATGATGAAGAATGGAAGGTGGAGAACATGTGATAAGTGGTCCCATGGGGTGACCACACCATAGCCTCAGAGCCCAGATTCAGAGCCCCCCTTCCCTTTCTTTTCGCTTCTTTTTTCCTTTCCCTTCTTAGCTCTCAGTCTCAGCCATTAATTTGCAAATGGGTTTGATGAATCTGATTCAAAATATCTGACTTCGACGTCCCTCCCTTGCCCACATACAGACCCCCACCCAGTTCACAGTGACCTAGTTCTCCTTTTTTGAGTACTGAAAAGGAAGAAATTTTAAAAGTCAAGTCAACAAAAAATTTACACCAGTCTGAAAATGTCATGATTCTCAATAAATATTTTTGTATTTTTTTACATATTTCCTTTCTTTGATATTCAATACCTGAAATAATATTTTATTTTAAAAAGCCTCGTTAACACCAATTATACGAGTCCGTTAACACGTAGATAATTTCTCCGGTTTTTTTGGCCAGATGCTGTGAACAGTAAAAGAAATTGGTCAGATGTTGTACTTTGAAAAATATTTGGGCAAATGTTACAGTCAATCTCATTCTTCATGTGAACAAGTTCAAATTTGTACTGAACTCGTTCACCTGAAGAACGAGTTAAATGTTAGGCGTGAAATTCTAGAGACCTATTTCACAGAAGTTGTTTAGGAGCAAAACGAGTTTGGTGTCAGAGGGCTCCACTCCCCCCACTTACACGCCCCCTCACGCCCCCAATCCCTCACCCCCCCCCAAACGCCCCAATCCCTCCCCCACCCCAAAATTAGCCATTTAGAAAAAAAATAAATCCCTACAAATTATTTTGATAAAAAGATGGAAATGAAAATTAATAAACATT